>CATIWO010139484.1:0-20093 GCA_949673435.1 Macaranga tanarius | reverse complement strand
GTTTTCTAGTTTAACAATTTCATGCTCTAAGGTAACAAAAATAGAATTGGACCTTTCCTCCTTTTAATGGGGGCTAAAGTGTGAGCAACCCTCAAGGGACACTGTAGTTTAAACAAATAATAACTTAATTTCAGTGCATGCACACGGCTTCTTTGCTTCTTAATCATGAGAAATTTTCTGATTTCTCTAATGGGTGGTGGCAAATAGAAATAACATTCTTTTTTTTTTCCTGTAATGTAGATTGCTGGTGAATTTAATTTCTAGAAAAAGTAAATGCAAAATGAATAAGACTATAGTAATAAAACCAATGTGAACTTAACATAACTTAAAAGTAGTGGACCCCTAGATTAAAGAACATATAATTTCTACAGAAAAAGATCTTGAGAACATGTGCCTTCTTCTGCTTAGAGTTAGAGGAAAGTGTCACTAGAGCATCAGTCAAAAGTGGACACCGAAGCAAGAGGGTCACATACTTCTTTGCCACTTATTTCTTTCACAATACATTTAAAATACTCCATTTGGTTTATGTCAGCCTGAGTTAACTTTGTCTTCTTTCTGACCACTTTTCGTATCTCTTTCTGTGCTTTCTTTCTTATTTTTGAATTTTTTATTATTTCTGTCATCGTCCATTCCGTTACTACTGCTGTTGTATCTGTTCCTCCAATAAACATGTCCTGTAATTGACAATATAAATTAGTACAACTTTTTTTTAATCACAAAGTACATAGAACATATCTGAGATGGAGATAACGAGAGGGGGTAGACCATCAGAATTGTTCCTCTAATAAACCAAGGTTTATGCTTTCTCTTTTAATTGATTAGGTAGATAATTTACTGTATTCATACTTCTTATTTATTCCTGTCCAATAGTTACTTTCTCTCTTTCTTTTACCATATTAACATCTTAAATTAGAAATGTTTTCATCACTCTCATCCCTCACTTATAAACACTATACAGCAGAATTATGTATTATGGTATAAGAAGTAGAGGAAAAAAGGACAACAAATTGGCTTCCTGAGAATATTTATGGCCAATCATACACTTTGTTTAGATTTATGAGAAGAGCATAAATGAGTGATGGCATAAGTTCCACCTTTTGTTTATGACACACTGAAATGCATGATTAAGCATCATTGCATCTTCTCGTAGCATCTGGTCTTCGCATGAATATTTATTTTACCTGTTGCAATGAGAAAGATTCATTACTTGGTTTTTGATCATTCCAAAGAACCCATTTGTCCTTGAGGAAAAAAAGAAACTAATCACTCTGCTATTTTTCGGTGCAGATGAAGATGGTCTCTTGAATCTGCTGGTATTGGATTTCTTTCCTTGGCAAAGATGCAAAGATGGGCCTTTTTGGGAAACAGAATAAAGGCTACAGAAGGAGGGAGAGAAGGATTCATAGAAGGCATCGAATCAGCCAGAGCAGCTGTTAGCCTTACTTCATTCGCTGAAATAAGACTTGGTCACTACCTCACACCACTGGATTTTCGCGTGTTCATGAGGATAAGAAAAGGGGCTTTGACGAGATTGATTCAGAGGCTACTTTGAGGGAGAAGAAATTGAGAGAAATGGCGGAGAAGTAAAGTCTTTTTTTTTTTTTTTGTGGTGAAGAAAATGGGGCATTGAAGATGTGGCATGGGAGTAAAAAATTTTAACTTCAAATGGCACGGAGGTAATATTTGAAAAGTTAGAGTTAGGGGTGTAAACGAACAGAGCCGCTCGCGAGCAGCTCGGCGCTCCACTCGTTAAAAGCTCGTTCGAGCTCGTATATTGAAGCTCGTTTAATAAACGAGCCGAGCTCAAACTATGCAAATCGCGGCTCGTGAAAGCTCGTGAACAAGCTCGAATAAAGGCTCGCGAACCGGCTCGCAATTTTAATATATTAATAATTTAATTTTAGATATACAATATATAAATTTTTATTCATTTAAATATTTTAAAAATATATTATTACAAAAAATCATAATTTTATAATAAATTATTTAGTAGATAATTTATTTTAAATTATTTAAATGAATAATTTAAATTTATACATTGTATTTTTAGAAATTTTTTTAGCTTGTTTAGGCTCCTGAACAGCTCGCGAACACTTAGAGGCCTAATGAGCTCAGCTCGAGCTCGACTCGTTTATAAATGAACCAAGCCTGAGCTAGTTAAAGCTCGGCTCGTTTACACCCCTAGTGAAAACCAATGATCGAACATCCACCTCCTTTTGTTTCCCTCATTTTTCTTGTGGTGTTTGGAATTAACCACTTCAATTAGATACTAAAAAAACCAACGAAAATTAGTACGGTGTATGAAAAATTTGCCAAAATTACTTGTGTGTTTTTTATATGATTTTATTTATTTTATAAATTTGTACAGTTTCAAAAATTAATTCTTTTAAAAAAAAGTCATTCACAAGAAAAATATTTTTTATTGAGTAATTTTACAAAATGCACAAAATATTAAAAAACTAAAATATTTTATATTACAAGCCTTAAGTTCCAATGTCCTTCTCTTTAAAAAAACAAAAATAAAATCATTGAAATAACAATAATCAAAAACTAAGATGCACAAAAATTTTAATAAGCAAGCGTTTTCAGTTTCAAATATATTTTGGCTTTTGAAATTTCAGAAAACATCTTAGAAATATTTAGGATGGTTTTTGTAAATTTAAAAATTAAGAAAATACACTTATTTTTTTTAGTTTTTTCCTAAGTAAAAAGAAAAATAAATTGAAAAAGAACTCTATATTTCTATAAATTAAATATATTAAATTATAATTCAGATATTTATTTGAATATATAATGTTTATATATAAAAATCATATTTATGCGTATATTTTTATATTTGTAATTTTTATATACATACCTCTATATTTTTAATATTAATACATTTCTTTTTTAATTTTCATTTTACATATTTATAAAAAAAATATGATTT
Source organism: Macaranga tanarius (assembly GCA_949673435.1). Lineage (NCBI taxonomy): Eukaryota > Viridiplantae > Streptophyta > Magnoliopsida > Malpighiales > Euphorbiaceae > Macaranga > Macaranga tanarius. Next base: position 17,164 of record CATIWO010139484.1, on the reverse strand, counting down.
CACCAACAATTCCCCTTTTTAAGTTTCCATGTTATTTAGAACATATATATGTATATTAAGATAAACAAAGAAGGATCAAATTCATCAAGTTTCATAGGTGCAAAACAAGGAAAAATATTGAAAACTTTGGACAGTAGCAAATAATCGTATTCCAAGAATCAAGAACAAACTTTCTAATCAGGCACAAACGCTCTAATTGAACCCAACACAAGCAAGAAAAGGAGATTCATGAATTTATTAGTTAGAGGTGCTGTTGAGAAATTAGAATCGCTTGCTAGTTCATATAAGAAAACTAACAGTCATGACTCCTGTAAGAATGCTGACCACGCGATACAGTGAAAAAAAAAAATTTCAAGAACATCTACACCTACATACCATAGCACTGAGTAGCAAATTGTATGTGGGCTATCTCCTACCAAGAAAACTGTTTCTGTTTCTTGTTTTCTGACAAGAAAAACTAGTTTCATTTGGCATTTTTCATTGCTGAAAAAAACTTAACTAGGAAAGTGATACAAGCACAGAGTCTGGCAGCAACAATTGACAGCTGATTGAGGAAGGGATCAGGATAGAATGTACAGGAAGAACCAACAAGCAAATGCACTCATGATTTAACAATCAGATTTGTCATTACCAAAAACCAGTAGAGGGGGGCGAAAAAGCACACCAGATACATAGCAGTGACATTGCTCATCTAACCCTGCATGCCGCAGGACCACCCGGAGAGCAATTTGGATTAGGTGACCGGCAATTTGAACCGGGACCAACATTGTTTACAAATCTACGGTGCATTCGATAATCGGGAACTCCTCCCATTGCAAATGCACCAGCACCTATGGTTGGGGCGAATGGTGATGAGACTTCAGTAGCACCGTCATTACTGCATTGAAGTGGTTCCAAAGTTTCAACTACATCACTCATTAATGGCCTTGCCTTGGGATTCTGGCTCAAACAATAATAAGCCAAGCTGCAGGCTTTCTGTGCTGCCCTAACAGAGTACTGATTCTCCAATCTAGGGTCAATTATTTGCAGCAACTTTCTCTTATCATTCAATTTCGGACGGGCCCAATCTACCAAGCTCTGCTCCTTGCTGGGTCTTGTCTTGTCTACAGACTTCCTTCCTGTTAATAGCTCTAAAAGAACAACTCCGAAACTGTATACATCACTCCTTGCAGTCAGGTGACCTGCAAATCATACACATCTCATGCATAAGAGAATCATCATGGAAGGTACATGCATAGACACCATGGATATCCATACAGTTCAATGAACATGAATAGCACACTTGCGAATGACACAGACTTCATCAGATCTTCATACAAAGAAATCCCAAGTGTGGTTCAAATGAGAAACAATCTTCATAAATTCAAATAGCTAGCAAGGAAGTGATAGCTAATCTGGCAAGTTCACATTTTTCACATTGCAGAAGAAGCAGAGTTGGGAGTTGCAATAGCTTCAAAGGTTTTACATATCATTGGCCCCCAAAAAGAACAAGGGAAGACCACTGACTTTTCTTGAAATATTATTTGGCTTTTTCTCCCTTCTTCATTTGTGATTCATCCAAAGCCCAATAATCTTTGTGATCCTTGCTCAATTCTGTAAGAGATCTGCTCCCAACATAATTGTTATTGTGATTATTTTACAAATTTTGTGTGTACACCCAATAGTTTGCGGTACAAGGCATCTAGATGCTCAAAGCCAGAGCTTTTTAGAGGATGAAAAAAGAACCACTACATTTTAACGGGCATGATATCATACAATACCAAGAAATTCACCTACTTCCACTATCATTTTGTTATTATATGCTGTTAGAGCTATTGTCATTTCCTCGAATTCACAGAGCATGTTCAAATAAATCCAGATTTAGAAAGCCCAAAATGAAAAGATATTTTTTAAAGTTCGCATAAAAACATGGGATTAATGAGGCTGACATGTCAAGCATTTTGAAGATTGTAAATGGCCTACCGGTCATTACATATTCAGGGGCAGCATAACCATAGGTGCCCATTACTCGAGTTGATACATGAGTCTCATCACCTTGTGGTCCAGCTTTTGCAAGTCCGAAATCAGATAGCTTGGCTGTATAATCCTGAGGATACATAGCGGAACTAGTGTCAGAAAAGGAAAAGATTATCCCCAAACCAAGAAAACACACAAGAATTTTCACTAGATGAGATATTAACAAAAACCACTTACAGAGTCCAGTAATATATTGGAGGTTTTAAAGTCCCGATATATAACTGGCCGTTCAGCATTGTGTAGAAAAGCAAGCCCTTTGGCAGCTCCAAGAGCAATCATCATTCTTGTGGCCCAAGGCAGTGTAACAGTTGCTTCTGAAAGAGAGGCGATACAATGTCAAGTTAACAGAAATAGAAATTAACATTACAGATGCTAAAAACGATATTGTGCACTCAGATAATACTGTCAACATAATTAAACAATAAAACAATTATTGGCAGCAGCATTACTGAGAAATCATAAGAAATTGCATAAATCAGGGAAGTTTATATGGCATCATTTCAAAAGGCAAGTACAAAAAATTCATTATGGTGAAGATGAAAATCAAAAAGTTTATCATCTTCTTTGTTGGAGATATATTGTTGTATTGTTGTAAGTATTTTCCTAGTGAATCCAAGTTGGAGGATTTTGACTATAGAATAACCCACATCCAATCAATGCAAGCAGAATATAAACAAATAAATCCATTTGAAGCATACGGTGGCTGATAACAACGCTTTCTGTGAATGGCGAGGAGGAAGCTGGTGACAGAACTCGTTATCCATATAAAGAAAAAAGTTTAAATAAGTCGAATGAGTGAGCTTCTTGACTTCCGTGAATATAAACATGGCCCTTTTCTTATTAATATTCATTTTTCTGTCTCTTAATTTGAGCCTTTTTGTTTTAGCACCACATTTTGTTTCAGTTGTAGATGAATTACACCATCACCAATCTCATTCCACAAGCATCAATAATTCTGACAGCCAAAGAATGAGAAAGATCTAATGGGCAGGTCAACCTCTTCATTAGTCGCTTCAAGAAGTTGCTTGCTTGTTTTTACTTGAATTATCATATAAAAGGTAAAAGTGTATAGAGAGGTGGGTACATGGGCGGTCAAAAAACAAGAACTTCACAAATGTATATCCCCTATAGATTGTTAAACAAAGAGAAATTTGTAAAGGGAAGAACAGAAACAAATACAACAATGATTGCAAAAGAACCAACACCAAAGACCAACAAACAATGCAAAGAAAAGACAACGACCAAGAAAATAGCTAGCACTAGCTAGAAAAAGTATGGTGGATTGCTATAACTTGCAAATTATATGCAATAAATCCATGAAAGTACTACGCAAGGATCCTTATTGTTAGACAAGCATAATTTATCGGCCCACATGGAAATTCATGGTGCCATCTTATACTAAAATGTTATTTCAGAAAATATTGTTATGGAGGCTATCTTTAGTAATTGTTGTTAAGATATTAGTGATGCATAAAGTACACAAGCATGACATGCATATGGAGGACAGCAAAGCCTGAAAAAAAAGTGTTCATCTCTATGAAATTGAAAAACATGAACGGTAAGCTAGTCACACAAAACAGGAGCGAAGTCTTGGATACAGATGTTTATCAAGGATGAAGTTTCTCTTGCAACTATTGCCTTAACATATCAAACAAGTTAAGAAAATGCAAAAGAACATTTATCAGCTGTAAAATCCTCTACTTTGAATGTGGAGAGCTCTACACATTTTTGTTGTGTACAAACTTTCTTTTCTTAATAGCCAAAAATTAACGCATAATTTTGTCCAAAATTAAAGATTAGGGGATATAGCATCAAAGAACAGCAGAAGGTAATAGCAAAAGCAAAAATGACAAAAGAGGCATAAAAGGCCAAAAAATGCATACTTCTAAACAGGTGATTCTCAAGACTTCCTCGGAACATGAACTCATAAACAAGTAATCTATGATCATCCTCGCAGCAATATCCAATCAACTTGACCAGGTTAGGATGCCTAAGCTGCCCCAAAAAGTTGACTTCTGTCTGAAATGGTATCCCAATTCATGAAGTCAGAAGAAGATAGTAACCAAATAACCAAATTTGCAGAAATGACAAGACTAATAACAAGGGACATACAAGCCATTCGCGGTGGCCCTGAAGGCCCTCTTTGTTGAGAACCTTAACAGCAACAGGAAGAGATTTGAGACCAACTCTGACATTCTCATCAATGTAGCCTTTGTAGACAGTTCCAAATCCACCTTCTCCCAGAATGTAATCAGAACGAAAGCTCTTAGTTATTGTCTCAAGTTCAAATAAAGTGAAGGCAATGACATGGGTATAAAGAAGAGCATTCTTCCTGGAATCCTCAAAGTTTCGAGGAGTAGAAGTAGGATCACTCAGATCTGATATTGACCGACTATGCTTCTTCTCAGAGAGACCATTTTTAACAGAAGAAGAGGATAACATGTGATGAAGCTGCTGTTGAACTGCCCACCAAAAATTCAAACTCATAAATAAATAGATAAAAGCAAAAAAAAAAACCTTTAAATCCAAATCAATCTCATTATTCAATTCAAAACCTTTACAAAAACCCAATGCACAAAATCAAAGAAAGGACAATAAATTTTCAACTACTGAGTAAATTTCTTCAAATCCAAATCAAACCCAGAATTCAATTCAAACCCTTAACAAAAACCCAGTACACAAAATCCAAAAAAGACAATAACTTTAACACCCCCATGAGTCAGTTCAGCTACATAACTCAAGGAAAAGAACCCAGATCTGGACAGAAAAAACAAAAGGGTAAAAAGAAAACCCAGAAAGAAAGTAAAGACCTTGAGCATTGGAGACAACAGCAGATTCCTCTCTAGTACCACAATTGCCCATGATGTTGCGGATAATACAATTGACTGTTGTGAAAGTAACTAAATGCAGTAACAGCAGCAGGAGTAGCGTAGTCTAATGAAAGAATCAGCAGAAGCAGCACAGGCAGTGACTCTGGTAGCAGTAGAAGTAGAAGTAGAAGTGGTAGTAGAGTAATAGTGCAGACTCTCATTCTTTAGGGGGGTTGTGGCAGTAGTGTAGCTCCTTTTTCTTTCTCTCTTCTCTTATTACATTATTATTATTTTTTTCAAAAACCTTTTTTTTCTCACACTCACTGTCCTCAGATACTAAAAAAAAAAAAATATCCTTTAATATTAAACAACCTGTATGAATTCAATACATTGCAGAGACCCAATACGGAAACAAAGAAAAATTTGTGCATGTATATATATAGAGTATTTAATGTTCACAGTAATCAAAATTCGATCCAACAAAAAAAAAAAGAAAAAAAAAGTTTGTATCTTTTGGGAGAGTGTGAATCTGGCAAAATAGTACTGGGTGCGTGAAAGGTGAGTAGGACCAGTTGGTCAGGGAGACATCAAAGTCGCCTGGATGGATTGGATTGCATAAAATAACTTCATTTTCTTCAATTTACAGTTGGTAACTACTTCTACTTGTTGGCCTCTTTCATTGGCCTATCCTCTACCAACGGCTCTCTATCCCTTTGTTATTTTTTCATTTTTTTCTTTTTTTTCTTTTGTGTCCCTTACTAACCTAATTTCAGGTAAATTATGGAGACGTTAAAAATTTACCAACAACTAATTTTTTTTTTATAAATATGATTAATTGTGCAATAAAAACAGTCATCTCCTTCAATAATGGTAGAGTTTGAACTTATACGGTACCTATAATGTGTTTATATATATTAAAATTTCAACTCAAAAAATTGATTAAATGAGAATATCACATACTTTATTAGCTGATCACAATAATCATATACGTATATTTTTATACATTTTATATAGATTTTACACATATAAGTTTTCTACTCGAACAAATTTTTTTTGGAAAAAAATGGATACCAAATGTTCAAAATGGCTTCAATGTTTCGAATGTAGTATATTTTATTATTAAATAAATATTACATATTTAAGTATATTTTATTACTAAATAATAAAGTATTTTGGAGCTAACAAGTTTTGTAATTGAGCGTTTTAATTCATTTGTTAATAACAAATATATTTAATTTATTATTCATTTAATGATTAGATGTAATATTTTTAAAATAAAAAAACAATTAATGATGAGATGCATGTGGAATATATGGGTATTGTATTTTTAGTAATAATTTTTCATTTGAATAAGGCGTTACAAGGCTTTTGTTTTAAAAAAAGGTAACATTATTAGGTGAATGAGAATCGGGGAAGAAAAGACCTAAACCAACTATAAAGAAAATGCAATAGTAAATGTTTGATCAAATCATGGTACCAACCCTAACCCTATCTATTAGCATCAAAAAAACAATCAAGTATAGGGTAGGGATGCACCATTAGGAAGCTCCCCAGTTTGCAACGAAAATCCATTAAGATAAAATTATTGTTCATGTAGGTTTCAGGATTAAGAAAATATTGACCACTATAAAGTAAAATTTGAAGAAAGTTTCCTATTAGGGATAGCCATTTGTAGATTATCAAGATTTGGAGCATCTGATGTTACCGTTTAGGGGTCTTTTAAAGATGTTATGAGGTGTTTTATTAATTCATAAAATTAATTTTTATTTTATTAAAAATAAAAATAATTTAATATTATGCGGTACTTCAATATTTTTATTATATAATATTTCTATTTTTAAAAATGAAAGATCGAAATATACATATTTCAAATCAAATATAGTTGTGGGATTTAAGTCTATGGCTTCCCACCATCCCCAGTTGATGCTACCGTCCATTGTTTCAGAGCTTTATGTCCACAAATAAATTTATTAAATCAACATCAGCTTTAATAACTCTCACATATTTCATTTTCTTTAGAAGAACTTAAACATTATTATCAGTTCAATTCCACAAATCTCTCTTTGCAACCTAAATTGATCCTACCACCTTTGTTTTTCCTCTTATTTAATGGATATGTCCAACTAGTATTTAAAGTTATTTCAAATTAAAATATTTTTTTATTTAATTTTAAAAAATTTTAACGGTTGATATTTATTTGTAAAGTATATGAATTAGCCACTCATTTTATAGTTATAAATCACGTACAAATTATTCATTGTAAAATGATTTCTTTTTCATCCATAATAAATTCCAACTCTATATTTTTATACTCTTTACACCATACAAAACACATATATAGAAAAAAAAAAAACTTATAAAAGATTGGCATCAAAATAAAATCTAGAGTTATAACATTTTCCAAATGAAGCTGATATGCTTAATTAAATATACAAACTCCATTAAAAATTAAAATATCATTATGGGATTCCATTTCCATAACTATTTGGAGCATAAAATCTAACAAATATTACACAAAATTTTAGTTATCAGGTCAAGTGCTCACCGATTAAAATATAAGTTTATAATCCTGGTTTTCTAAAACATTGAATAACATTCTATTTTTTGAAAGTTGGAGAGGATTAATTTTTAGGGTAGTGATAAGTGTCTCGGTCCGAGACAATCTAAGACCGGGATAATTATTACTTTGGCCCCCTATTTTACAGGAGGTCAGAAATATTTGGAGGATTAAAAGGTAATTTTACATATAAAATTATCTTTTTACCCCTTAAAAAAATTTCAATTTCTTATAATAGGAGGGGTAAATTGGTAATTTACCCATCCCGCGTCGTGTCTTGGACCGAGACACGACGCATTACCCTAATTTTTAATATTTGTGAGAATTGAAATTTGACACCTGTTAAAATGATACCACTTTATAATTAATATTGAAACACACATGAGCATTTTGATTTATAAATTTTTTTTAAAAAAAGATAAAAATTAAAATAAAACAAGTGTAAATATGCACATAATTAAACAAGTGAAATACGAGACCATAAAACTTACTTATTAAAAAGATAATTTTAAAATAAATTAATATTTTTTATTATCATTATAAATAACTGAACTAAAAACTTACAACAATTTATAAAAATTAAATTAATTAATATACATACAAATTTTGTCTAATATTAAAACTATATCTTCAAATTTAAATGAAAAAAAAAAATTATAGAAACTGAATTCAAAATTTTTGTGTTGCTAACAAACAACAATTGGATCAAATTAAATTGAAGTGGGCAAGAGGATGAAAAAGCCATTGGGCTGGATTACACAAAAGCAAAAATGGCCCAAATTTATTTCAGTACACCTGCTTGTGTTCTAATCTTATCCTGATCCTCTTTACTATACCTGCAATAGCTGCTGAAGCCACACCAGCAACAATGGCAATGGCAATGCCTGTAGCTTGTAGTAGCAATAGTACTTGGAGCATGTCATCTTTAATGTCAGCACTTCCTTCTTCTTCTTATTCTTCTTCAGTAACCTCTTCGCTACGGTACCAATCATCACTTCCACGCGCTCTCACTCTCTCCCGCCACCACCCACAACAGCCACTCCTCCTCCGCTCTTTCACCGGCCTTTCACCTCTAAACCCCCTTCTCTCAATTGGGTTTTCCGGTAATTCTTTAAAGTTTCGATCTTTTCCCTCTTTTTGATTTCTTGATAGTTAAATTTTATATATATATATATATTTTATGTTTTAATATGAAATATATGCAGACCATACTAGTTTTGAACATGGGTTTCCTTCAGTTGATAATGGGTCTAGAATTTTTGGAATGAGACATGGTAGGCGTGTTCCTAAGCTCAATAGGCCTCCTGACCAGAGGAAGGCACTGCTTCGAGGGCTGACTACCCAGCTTCTTAAACATGGAAGGATTAAGACCACTAGAGCTAGAGCTAGCGCTATGAGGAAATATGTCGACAAGATGGTTACTTTAGCTAAAGATGGGTCTTTGCACAAGAGAAGACAAGCTCTTGGCTTTATCTATGAAAAGCAAATTGTTCATGCTTTGTTTGCTGAGGTACAAGATAGGTATGGTGAGAGAAATGGTGGGTATACCAGGATTATTAGAACATTGCCAAGAAGAGGAGATAATGCACCAATGGCTTACATTGAGCTTGTTTAGGTACTTGTTTCTCTTTTCATGAATCTAAATTGTGAAGAATTGAATATATTCTGAATTATAAGTTTGTAGTTCCATCTTTGTTATTAGCTTTTTTTTTTTCTTCCTAATTTTTTGAGATAGAGCTTCTCACAGAACGGTTGTATTTTGATTTTATTTTGTGGGAATCATACTTGGCCGTGGATGTGCCTTGATGCTGATGAATTGTTTTCATTCAAACTTATGATGCATTGGTTAGTTGCAGTGGCTGATACATATTGTTTGGTTGAGCACTACCATAATACCATGTATAGGCAAAACTTCATGCTATCTCATATCCGGTCATTCTCCAATTGCTGGATGTGTCATGTGTTGTCAAATTTTTGTATGCGGTGTCATCTTTTTTTGAGCGAATGTATATATAATCATCTCTCAATAATATGCCTAGCTTACCTTCCTTTTTTATTTCTAACAATTCATGTGTGAATATTAATTTTGGGAGGAGAGGTTTTAATATTGAGAGAAATTTTCTGGACTATAGTAACACTAAAGTTGTTCCACTTTGATCCCAAGTTCATGGATTTAATCATGTACGTTGCCTCCTTAAAATGTAAGCCAAAGGTTGAATTTCATTTTTTCCATAAGGAACACTTGATGACTAGGAGAATTCCTCCTTGCAATGCAAGAGCAGGGCTGTGCATCTAACTCTGTTCTTGGGAAGGGAATACTTTATGCTGAGATTCTGAGAAAGTTTTGTTAGATAACAACCTATTAATTCTATTGAGTTGGAATTAGGGAAAGAAAATATTGTTTTACATAGAATAAATTAGATATGGGCTAAAACAGGTATGTTATACTACACAAAATAGCTGTTTTAATTGAGAAAATGGCTAAAATTAGTCCTCAAACTGCTACTGAACTTCAAACTCTAGAGGCAGATGATAAAATTTTCTTCAATAACCTTCAACTGCTATTTGGCATTTCAGATGGAGCTATTGTTGGAAAAAGTATTAGGCTGAAGAGGTGATGAAGATCATTATAAATGCTTTTATTGTAAACTTGATCCATTGTAGTCATAAAAACTTAAACAACCCGGCCAACAGTTTCAAATTGCTTTTTGAACTTTGAAATGGATGTTTTCAAAAAAGCAGTTATAACCTTAACAATGAATCAACTATTAGTTTGCTTACCTCTTCTGTTTCAAATTATATTCCTAACATCTTCCTCTTAGTTATATTTTCTGGGGTTGAGGTTTCATTTCCTCATTTTCATCTTTCAATTCTGTTCCAATTTTATGCTCCCTGCTTGCTTCTGCCTCAGTAAGTAAAATCTCAATGGCACAGTCCCTCAACTCCTTGTGATAATCTTCAGCTACGTTGGCTCTTCTACTCTGATCTTTGAAGTCATTACTACAGGTCTTTGTTACTTTTCTAATGCTTTGAAGTACTGCCACCGACCCCATCAGTAAACTTTCTCTAGCAAGTTCCTTTTGACCTTGGTCCTTACTGATATTATTCAGCATGGCTTATCTCCAAATATGGTAAGCGTCATGAAAATAGTAGTGACTGGTAACCCCCGCCCCCCCAGCCCCCCATGTAATAAGCATCATGCACATTCATATGATTTTTATGTGTTTGTGACTTTGTGTGTTGCATATAACACCTGCCGCATAATCCTGTAAAAGCCTTGCCAACCCCTCTTCTTTCTCTAATCATTTATGTAGCTTCTCAAAGGTCTTTAAGCTTGTTGGTAGTGCGGCAAATGTTTGAGGTGCATTATTTTATGATGATTTTGCAAACAAGGTTTTGAGATTGTCAAGCGTGCAGTTTGAGGAGATCTGTTGTGTCATAGGTAATATGTCCACTACTAGGAGTAAGAAGTTGAGAACTAAGAAATGATACAGGGGAACTTTAGAGAAGCAGGAGAGACGATGAATAGAGAAGGGGAAAGCAGCAGCTTCTACTTGCTTATGAAGATCTCGTATTTGGAACCTTGTCAATTTTATGATTCTCTGAAGCATGTGCATATTCTGTGGTCTCATTTTCTTCACTTGCTTGGAGTCTGAAAGATGGAGTTTCTTGATAGAAATTGCAATTACTCTTTTTTTCTTCTGTTCAAAGTAAAGTGCTTGAGCTTTTAACTTTCTTTTCTGTTATTCTTGCCCATGTGAAAAAAGGAAGATAAAACGTATATCTTTCCTTTCCTGTTTCTCTCAGTCACTTGATAAACATGTGGTTTTCGTTATACTTTTCTGTTATGATGCACATTTATATTTTTGTTTTACCATGTTTGGTACGTTTTAGTGTACTGTAAGTTTTGTTGTGTATTTATGTTTTGCACTACGTGATTCTGGAAGCTGAATAGTCACGGAACTTTTCAAAGTTTGCAGAATATGTTGAATTTCACCATGTTGGTTTTACGATGGCTTAAAGCTGGATTTCTATTTTTTTTTCATGGTCTCTCTCTTATTTTTGTGTGGCTATTTTCTCTAATTACCTTGAGTTGCACGAAAATGAGTGAGATTGGTACTGGATGCTGAAGTTACGTGCACAATTCCAACGCCCAAAAACTTCACTCAAACAAAAAGCTCAAGAATCAGAATGTTCAAGGAGTTGCATTCGAGCCAAATGAACCCAAAACTTATTTGAATCCTAACACTGTTGAGGCCCCAGAAAAAAATTTCTGCTAAGGTTTGGATTTAGTAACAAAAAGTTGGTTAACAGTATAGTACTAGTTTTGTTAATAGTGCCTGTAAAGACCAATTAAGCTTTCCAGTTCACGCCTTCTCCATTTCTAGCATATATTTACTTTGGTTTTTGTTAGTCTTCCAATTCTAATTACTTGGTCAATTGAATTATGTAGTTCCAGAGGTGCTTGATGCCACAGATTTCCTCTTTCTGCTTGCAGGGCAGGTACTGGTGATAGCTGTTCTTTCTTTTTTTTTGGTCCATTTTTCATTTATGGTACTTGAGAAAATTTGAACCTTCACGAGAGCGACACACTATTATTTCTCATTGATGTATGTAGAGATTTTCATTTTGCTTTCAGAATCAGTCTTTTTCAGTCTCATTTTCAAGATATAATTGTAAAATATCTTCATTTTTGACCAGAGAGTAAAGTGATTGTTGTATCCATATTGAATACGAAACACCCCTTATTTACTAGTCTACTTCTAGAGGTAGAGTGGATATGCGGCCTTTTTTCAAAAACCTACTAATTGAGCTATGTGGAGATTTTACAGCTTCTCTTTTGATGCATGGAAGTCAGGCAAACGTGTTGATTATAGAATGTTATTGGTTGAATTTTTAGCACATGCAAAATACGTCATGTCCTGTCCTCTCCAGTCCTCTAAATTAAATGCTTAGCCGACTTAAATATCACATGGTTGCATGGCTGTGTTTCCTAATTCCTACCATCCATCTTTCTCTGCTACTATTTACTTTTCCAAGCCATCCTGCTTCATCTCGTTGAAAATTTGCATGTTTTGATGTGTCATTGCATGTTGAAACATTTAGGAGTTGGAATGTAAGAAAGTTCAATGTGCAAATTAATATCAGCCAGCTGCCCGTTGAAATAAATTTTTAAAAGGGAACCCCTTTTGTTAACTCTAAGATCTTCTTTAAAAAGGGAAGATGCCTTCTTTTAGGTGTCTGCAGGTGGGTGGAACTTGGTATATGAATTCTACAAGGAATTTGAGAAGTGAATATAACATAATCTCATTCATGCTTTTTATGAGTGGTCTTCTTTGTGTTTTAGAAAAGCAGCCTGTAAATGAAAGAAATGTGAACAAGACATTTCACTCTGACTGTTCGTTGGTCCAGTATACTTTAGATCCTCTGTTAATGTTATAAGAAATCAGACAGAGAATCAAGAATGATGGTAACATCACATAAATATTGATGCCCAAATCATATGGGTCTTGGACTTGCATCGTTGATTGTGCCAACTCAAAATTTGCTGCCTTCACCGCTGATTTAAAACTGATTCTGAAGTTGATGCTTGTAACCTAGGCATTTTCTTCCTTACACAGATTGCGCAAGCCATAATTAGTTCCCATCCAATGTGGTGCAAAGACATCTTGTGGTTGCACCGAGAGGTGAGCATTTGGTGATCATCACCCAACTAAAGTCATCCAATATCGAATAAATTAAATTTATAAACTTAAAAATCAAATTGAACCAAAATTTCAATAAAATCAAACAAATTAAATCCACTGAGCCAAAATCGAAATTTTAAAATTATAATTTATTTTAAGATTTTTATGTTAAATTATTATTATGATTATTATTTATTATTATATTTTTTAAATATTTTTAAAATAAAAAAAAAATTCAGTTTTTTGGTTTTAAGATTAACCAAAAATTTTAAATACAAAGTCAAACCGAACTAAATCAAAAATAGTTTTGATTTTAATATTTGAACCGAATTGAATCAAATCAAACTAAATCAAACCTAATTGAATGCTCACTCCAAGTTGCACCAAAGAAAAATATTATTGGTACTAATTTCACTTCTTTGACACTTAAAAAAATACATGTTTCAAGTATTATAACTAACTAGGCCATTGCCTGCACCGTACGCGAGTGAGCGTAGGTTATTTTAATAAATTGAACTATATTGCAAGATGTCTTATATAGTTTTTGAACATTTAGAATTACGGTATTTAATCATGTTATTTGATCAAATAGGGCGTTAATACTTCCTTCTTTCATGTGCTGCAAAGCATCCTTGTTGTGCACATTAATTTGAAAAATGAGTAAATCAGTTAATATATTCCTCTCTATTATGCAACATAATTATGAGGAAAAAATTGACCACAATATACTGTTCACTAAAAAAATAAAGAAATAGGTAAAAAAATAGATATAGCGGGCCGCTGGTTGTATGAATAGTAACATCACAAAGAAAATAAATTTTTTTAGCTCTCTTTTTTTTGTAATAAAATAGAAATAAAGATAAAAAAGAAAAGAAAGAAAAATCCTACATTAGATATTTTAGATCATGCATTTTAATTAGACATGTCTAAAGAATGCATTCCAATAGATTATTTCAATAGCTAAACTGTGCACAAAATAAGGAAGTCTTTATATGGCCACGTGTCATCAAGAATGTCTAGAATTGGAAGCTTACCAGATTCATCAATTGGGGCATCATAATCATAGCTTGTTGCAACCAAAGGGCCTCCAATTGTTCTTCCAAAGTTGGTTCCACCAAAATACTGCAAGTAAATGTAAACTTGATTCTCAGAACTATATTACAATAGTTTTCTATTACACTTTTACTAAGTATAATGATAACAATAGTTTATAACTCATTTCAGACTCACCACATAGTAGTTTTGAGAAATACCACCAGTTTCAGAAAAGTGAGCAACAACAAAAGCTAGATCCTCAATAGGACAATATGAAATTGCATAACCAAATGAAATAAACCTTCAATATCAAAAACTATATCTTACTGTCTTGATCAATACATCCAAGAAAATGACTCAACTAAAAAAAGACATAAATTAGTACCATCCACTATACTTCTCAGTCCATATTTTTGGTTTGGAAGGAGAATTTAGAGTGAACCGGTCATAATAGAATCCATCAAAGGTATATATCTATACATAGAGTATCATTATAGATAAAACGAACAAACTAACCATTCTAATTTGATGTGGAGAAAAAATAAAACGTGTGTAACAGATTGATAACTCAATCCATAATATATATATATATATATATATATATATATATATATATATATATATATACAGCTGGATCAGGAGCATCTTCTTGTATACACATCACCCGAGGTACATTTGTATTGAGACTAACAACAGTTTCTACAACCCATTTGACATATAACTCTCATGTAACCCCATATGCCCATTTGACATTACTATACCTGTTATGTGACATGAAAAGAGGAATCAAGAAAACTTGCTGCACTAAATTTTGAGCACAAATTGACACAAAAATAGTCTAAATTTCGGTATGATATATGTAGAAGACATATAGAGTTAATAATAAACTGAAATAATAATAATTAAGCAAGTACCTAAGCAAGAATGATTGGCCCTCCTTGTGATGCAAATAGCTTCTCCTCTTTCATCAAAGTAAATATGATGATAGTAAGAGGGTAAATAATATAGAGTTTTAAGCAATAAAATAGTAATTTATATATTGATAATAGTCATAATAATTATTTAACAATTCAAATAAAATATATAAAAATCTAAAAATTATTAATTTAATAAAATTAAAATTAGCACAGTATATTTTATGAAAGAAGTGAATAATTGAATGATTTATACTATTATTTAATTAAGAAAATGAAGGATAGAAATTTCACATTTTAGATTGACTTTCATATTAGAAATAATGACCTTACCTTCTATTAGAAAATTCTATTTATATTAATTTAATTAATTTTATAAAGTATTTTTAATTATTTTATTTTATAAATTAGTTTTCAATATCATATGACATTATTTTTTTTAAAAGGAATTGAATAAAAAAACTAAAATTAAACACACTATCGAAAAATTTTAATAAATGGTAAATATCATGTATAAATACTTAACAAATTAATAAAATTTAAAAGTTTATATATTGCGTAACTAAATTATAAATAAATTTAAAAAATTTTAGTAATATAATTGAAAAATAAATTAAAATAACATAACAAATTAATAAAATTGTAAATAGCTCTTTGTGATTGCAATATAAAAATATAAACAAAATCAAAAAAATTTAGCAATATAACTAAACAATAAATTGAAATAACATAACAAATTAATAAAATTGTAAATACTTCTAAGTGATTACAATGTAAAAATTATTAAGTCATATTAACTTATTTATATTCAAGTTATTAGATTTTTCTCATGTGTGAGCAATTAAATAAATTTTTATGTTAATATTAACTATTATGAAATGCATATTTTATATATTTTCAAATAATAAAATATAATTCCTTTAAATTAAAAATAATTGAGTCATTTATATTATGAATAAAGTTAAAATGGTGTACAATTATAAATAAAAAAAGTTAAAAAATTTCTATCAAAAGATGAGTAAATTCTAAAAAAAATAAGAATAAAAAAAATTAATTTTTATGATGCCACATGTCAAAATAAAAAGAATTTAAAAGTGTCACTTGTGGTAACCTCAATAATACATTCTCTGAGTTTTGGCTTTAATATATATATATATATATAATAAAATGGTGAAAACAGAAAAAATAACACGAAAAATCTTGAAGCCTCTATCGATGCTGGGGCTATTTTGCCGACCATGCTGTCCATTGGTTTGTCGTGTGGAAGTAAATCAACGAATCACTAGATTAATTAGCTACAACTACATTTGTTATTCTAAGAGAAGTTAAAAGGTTACTTAGTAAAAGATAGAAAGTTTCAACTTCTTTTGTTGGAGAAAAGACAGAGGCTTGTAATGAAAAGAAAGGTTCTTTCTTTTTAATTACTTGGAGATTACCTAAGTATTAATAAGTCTTTCTCTTTTAAATCTGTTATAACTAATCATATAAATGCAAAATTCGATTTGTATATTTTAGAATGCATTTAGAAAAAGGTGGCTATTAGATTACTTCTTTACTGATAAAGATGTTGCTTGTTTGATTATAAGTGGTGATGGAATCATTTTTTGTAATTGTTTTCAGTGTGGCGTCTGGAGGAGGAGGAGGAGGCGGTGGTGGTGGTGGTGATGACGATGGTGATGGGGATATTAACCAAAGGAATAAGGATAGGTCTCTTTCCACTTCCAATATTCCACTAATGAAAAGTTATGGAAGGTGGGTGTCACTCTCAGCATGAGCCCTTTCTCCATTTCAACGCCTCCGTCCACTCTTTAGATGCTCTCATTTCTTCCTTTTCTTTTTCCTTAAAAAAACATATATTTCTAACCATTCAATTTCTCTAAACTAAAATATTTACCAAGTTTTCATTGTGTTCATAGATATCATGATTGCTCATCATCCATTTCGGCACCAAGTTTGGTGGCTATGAAGCCTGTGGCTACCGCCCAAAGAACATGAACAATTTTGGTGCTACTATAATTAGTACCCACATGGCCACATCCGCATGTATTATTTTGTCTAGCCTTCTTGCCTTGTTGCTTGTGAATTGGAACAAAAAAATGTTCCTCTTTTTTTCCACCTCCTTATTTTGATTTTTTTAGTAGCTCC
>CATIWO010139479.1:0-15780 GCA_949673435.1 Macaranga tanarius | reverse complement strand
AATGGAAAAGTTTAACCTAAAACTGAGGAACATTTATAGATTATCCTGTAGTCACTGCTAGTTCATGACTACAACCACATGGGAACCTCTCTTTTTCCACCCTAACTTTTGCAATAGTAGTCTTTTAACTCCTACTTATGCTGCGCAGCCAATAATGTTAATGTAAAATATATTATGAGTTCAGCTCCCAACCATTTCATTCCTTCTTATAATTTATGGCTCCGATATCTAGTAGATTATTTTGGAGTTTGAACTATATGAATTTCATAAGGGTAAAATTTTATTTAAAGAAATTTAAATTTCACACCATTTAAACCTATAAAATTGAAATGCCTGTGAAAAAAAAAAAAGGAAAATGATCTCGGCGTGAATTATCAAATTACAATTTTGGCCCTTCTATTTTACAGGGACAGATTATTTGTGGGGTAAAAAAGTAATTTTACATATAAAATTACTTTTTTACTCTCAAAAAAATTTTACTCATTTCTATCACGCGGGGGCAAACTGGTAATTTGCCCCTCCGCGTGATGTCTCGCGCATAGACACGAAACATTTCCGAAAAAAAAGTGATATGCATGTGCATGCATATATATGCAGCTTGCCAATTTTGGCTATAAAGCAAACTCCATATTTGTTCTCAATTCTCAGCTTATCTCCATTGCTTCTTTTGAATTTTCTCCATCTTTTTCGTGTTTTATTGGCATTTGTCCATGGCCATGCAGGATGAGCCACGACTAATTAAAGAACTTGAACTTACATTATACAACGCACCAATGCTTATCATTATACACACGTTTCTACTAATACACTAAAATATGCATATCCATCAAGATTCATCAAACACCTTTTGTTGCAATTACTTGAGGAGATCAAGCCTATGAGATTTATTGGATAAGAAATATCTAAATACATGTGAAACAACACAGCCTTATGACCTTTTCTAGTTGATGATAATATAGAAAAAATAAAGAAAATTAAATAATATAAAATTCTTATGCATGCATACAATCTTCATAAAAAATTTCAAGTTTTCAACATAATAAATTTCTTTCTTTGTTGAAATCTTCACGCTTATGCAACCATGTGTTGTTTCTATCGCTCATTTCATCCATTAACATATCCAAATTAACAAATAATAAAATTGTAATTGTTATAAGATTGATGAGGATTTGTTCATCCTAGAGCTTGCTAATGGTATGTGATTATATCATTATGATGTTTTCTTTTCTTCTTCTTTTTTGAATATAAACTAT
Source organism: Macaranga tanarius (assembly GCA_949673435.1). Taxonomy (NCBI): domain Eukaryota; kingdom Viridiplantae; phylum Streptophyta; class Magnoliopsida; order Malpighiales; family Euphorbiaceae; genus Macaranga; species Macaranga tanarius. The sequence continues at coordinate 14,527 of CATIWO010139479.1, read as the reverse complement.
GTATTTGTTTTTTTCTCATTTGAGTTATGGTTTCATTTATATGGGATTAACTTGAAGATAGAAAGAAATTCTTAGATAAAATTAAGACTATCACGTGGGTAAATTAACTCATGCATATTGATTTTATCATGGATAATTGCTTAAACTAATTAATCAAATGGGAAATAAATACAAGAAAACATTAATATTGGTAAAATAGCAAGCACGCGATAAAATTGTCTAATAATCACTTATTTTCAAAGGCAAGTGTAGATGAAGAGTTCGATTTGTAATCAATGTTAAAATTATAAAATTATTATCTAATTTTAAGGTCTGATTTTAAAAGAAATTTTGTCTTCTATTGTATAATCCATCCATATATATAGATTTTTTAAAAAAAAAATAAGAAGCTACAAAGAAGTGGAGGATACATTTGTTATGGTGGCAAAAGAAAATTAGTAATGAAACTACGTATTAGATGCACAATTTGGCACATTAACTAGGCAACACTTTTTTATACACATATATTAATATCATAAACAAAAAAAAAAATGTATACAAATGTATTCAGATTTTGGTAACCAACTTCTACCTATCTCTTTACTATTCTACGTTCAATTGCTACAAAGCCTACAACTGCCTCATGCCCTTGTAGTCTAAAGGAGCAATGAGAAGTCGAGAGCTTTCTCACTAATTTAACCTTAAAAAATAATATGGATTATGTTTTAACTTTTGATCATTTAGGGTATGATAAAAATAGTCTTGATATCTAATGCATGATTATGCCGAAGATTAGGGTTAATCATTTTCATAAACAAACAGTGTCTAAACTACCACAACGACATTTGATTAGTAATGTAGAGAGCACACTAGATTAGTAGGTTAAACAATGTACTTTAACCCATTTAAAAGCCAATCATCATGAGCATGCATAAATGTATACGTAATTAATTAACAAAACCTAGAACTTTGCATATGAGAGGAAAATTCTTTACAGATGAACTTTAGACGACCAAAAGATACAATTTGGGCACATGTGGTCTTTTGCAGTAGGACAGTTGAACAGAATTAGGTGGCGTGCAGTTGGGTTTATTTTAGGGACTCAAGTTAAGGATTTCTTGTTGTTTTTGCATGCAATTCTTTAACCAAAACCCACAAACATAAATTCTGCCCACACATTCCACTAGCTCCGATCCTATTACCATTAATTAAGTGTAGTTATGGATAATGGAGAAAATCCACTACCATTGATGATGAATCTAGACAACATTTTAAACCTCAATGACCAGTCACTTATGTCTACTTTGTTGCTTCCTTCAATGGACCAACTTGGAAATGAATCTCACCAATTTGCTTCTGATATTGATTGGGTTAGCCTCCTCTCAGGATCCTTCCAATTTGGTGATCAAAATCAGCAGTCAACAATGGTTAGAGACGGTAAAAATGTAGGTACTAGCAAGAAGAAAGGAGGATGCAAGGCCAAGAAAACTACACCTCAAAGAATTTCATTTCATACAAGGAGTGCAGATGATATTCTTGATGATGGGTATAGGTGGCGAAAATATGGACAGAAGGCTGTGAAGAACAATATCCATCAAAGGTACTATTTCATTATCTGAAACCTTGTTCTTCTTTTTTATTTTATTTTATTTTATTTTATTCTTGTAGTTGTTTAGTTGCTATGTTGATAAGCAAAAAACTTATTCACATTCAATTCAACAATGTCCTTATATATTATATGTGTGGTGGAGAAGGAGCTACTACCGCTGCACGCACCATACCTGCAATGTGAAGAAACAGATACAGCGGCTGTCAAAAGATTCAAGCATTGTGGTAACAACATACGAGGGCATTCATAACCATCCTTGTGAAAAAGTAATGGAGAGCTTAAGCCCCTTGCTCAGGCAATTACAGTTTCTTTCTAGAATTTAGGCTTTGTTACCATGACAAATGTACTTATTTAACATGGTTGATTATAGTTTCTCCAAAAAAAAACATGGGTGATTATGGAAGGAAGGAACAGTGAAAAAAAAACAAAAAAAAGAAGAAGAAGAAGGATAGGGCACGATAGCAGATGTGGAAGATAGTCTTGTTTTGTATGCCATAAACTTGAAACTAGTCCACATTGCTTTTTTCCTCTTAAATTGGAGAGAAGTGGGGCGTAGGTCCAAATGTAAGTATTCAGAACCAGCTTCACTACCAGTTTAGTGCACTGTACAGCAATTACAGAAGCAGAAGATTAACATCTTTGCCTTGCTTTATCTTTGATTAATGAAGCTCTATATATTTTATTTCGTGCTCTCATGTTATATTTTGGATGTACAACTGCTGATATATTAGGTCATTAAGAACAAAAAATGGCTCAGTAACTGGAATCATAATCAGTGACAGAACCTGGATAGAGTATTCATAATGGGAACGAAATTTACAAGCAGCGTTGCATTATATTGCATTCATTATGAACCAGCTATTTTCATGACGCAATTGTATACAATAGCAATGTCACAGAGCAAAATTGAATATATTTATGACTGCAAAATCCCACTCATCCTACACCATTTTCAAACTACCAACCCAAGACTCGTATACAAAATACTAAGAGATAAATCATACATCACTGCCTAAGCCAAAACTGGAAGTGAAAAACTGGAGAGATAATAGAAATCATACGCAACGAGATTCAGGAGACCTAAATGAAATTCTTCTAATGTGGCGGATGCAGAACCTGCGCAGCTTTTGAAAAACAAATGTAGAAGCCATGAGATATGCCTCGATGCATGCTTCTTGAAGCTTTCTCAGGATTTGAGTCAACACATGCCGCTGCTGCTGCTTCTTTTCTTCCTATAGTGGAAAAGTTCCCAACTCCATGCCATGCCTAGAAAGAACAACCTTACGTTCACCAGCCCATTCTAGCCGGTAAGAAAGATCAAGATTATGAATTACCATCTTCAAACCGTCGGCATGACTCGAACCCCTAGTACTCTCCTGAAAAGAAAATCAAGAATTAAAAAGGCATATTAATCGAACTCTGTCGTTTATTAATCACATGAATGCCTTATGGTTTGTGGGGGATGCAAGTGATGGAAGAGCCTGAACATAGCATCCTCTCCAAACTAATTTCGGAATCAAACATGACCTTCCAGCATGACTGAGTATGCTATCCAGCCGCGAGAACTGGAAATGCACTAAATACCAGTTTCCTTGCTAGTGAACCAGGTATATAGTATGACATAATATGAAGCCAGTTACTGATTAATCGAAGCAATGCTAAATAACCTAGTTTTGATTTTACGTGTTCATAAACAATTCCTGCAGAATGCACTGCCAGAGGAAATTACCTTCAAATTGGCCTGACTCTCATGTCCCAGTATGCTTGCCATTATGCTAGACCTAGAAGAATTGGGAGAGAATCCTTCCCATGGAGGAACAAATATTAGTTTGGTACACTGGACGAGAACAAGATTTCGGCTCAGTTTCTCCCACCATCCAGATCCCAGTGACCACCATCTGATCATCAAACCATGCTCAGAAAAAGCTACCAACCCCTGCAATTAGGACATATTTAGTCAACTGAAGAAGAGAACTACAATAATCACAATTTTATGTTTATCCTTTGTCAAGTAATAGGGCATGCCAGAATAGCATTCAGAAATAATTGCATATTTCTTTGGGCTGATAATATACTTATCAGAATCCGAATGTATAGCAGTTATTGTAAAAAGCACAAATGAAAAACATTAGAAACTCAAAAAGGTACTTATTACACCATCATACAATTGTGAGGTCCTTGAAAACCATAATAGTGTGCAGCCAGAAGAAGCTGCCAGATGCATAATTGTTATTTGTAAAATCCAGATCAAACCTAATCATCCAGACCATGTGACTAGTATTAAGGAAATTTTTTAGTATAATAAATTCCACATTAAATTTAATCTATTTCTAATCATACAGTCAAAAAATATACTTTGGGAACAGAACCACCTTTCTTAATCGGCAAAAGTAAGTACTATGAATTTTTTTATCTAGCATTTATGCCTCTCCAAACCATAGAGCATAGACATCTTAAAGGACGCTTCTCAGAGTTGATTCCAGATTCCTATCCTATAGATCCTCAATTTTATTGAATTACTATTTTTAATTGTGGAAAAATTTTCAAAAAAAAAAAAAAATTTTGAAGCTTTCCTGATTTAAAAACAAAACCGGAATTAACTATGTCATAAGAGTTATTTTACATATAATTTCTACAAGAGTCCTCATGCGTCTCACATGTGGAGAATGACAGAGATGTAGCAGATGCTGCTAATTATCGGAGCAAACTGTTAAAACCACATTTGAGTCAGAATTCAATTTGGATTGGCATGGGTCAATCAAGTCCAGGAGTCAAGCTGAACTAAAATAATGTTGATATCAAACTGCAAGCCATAACTTTCCAGCAGTAAGAAATTTTGCTTTGATATGAGAAATCCACAGTCCACACAGCTTTGGAAAAGAACGGTGAAGTCAGTGTGGCAAGATAGAGTACCTCCCCATCAGGAGAAAAGCTCAAAGCTGAAATAACTGTGGTCAGCCCTGCTTCTGATGCTCCTGAAAGCAAAGTTGGAAGTCCAGGCGGTCCACTTGCATCCAAAACCTTTATTTTTGCGACACTGAATCAAAATAAACTAAGTTAGGGCAATCATCACTCCTAAGGTTATTCAGTCGGAAACTTTAACAAGCAAGAGGATCATAGTAAGATGAAAGGTACGTATTCAGTTGAAACCTACCCCAATGAGATATTCTACAAGGAATGCCATATACAATGCATGACATTAGGCAAACAATTTTATCCAACTTATAGTTAAATTCATCATGCAACTCAGTTTCTGTCTAATGCCAGTAATATTAGACAAGTATATGATACCTTTGCATGTCATACACTGAAATGCTAATATTATTAACCTCCCCAACTGCATTGCCAACAGCCAATTTCGTAGATGTGTCATTCAAGGCTACCATAGGAAATACACGTACAACTTCCTTTAAGGCTGTCATTGAGCTCTGAAGGCAAGTTTTGCGCATGACTGAGTTGCCAGGATCCATGGTGTGTAATATGAAGCTAACCACCTGCATATCTGTCCACATGTCATATGAAAATTCATAATAAGATGCATAAGCTCTGAAGTGTTATGCATATCTTCCACATCTCTACTGACCTTGTCAAGGTACTGGGCTAAGTATCTTGGAGAACCACGCACAACCCTGATAAGAGTTGTTAAAGATACCAAATGAACAGGTGAATCAGATGCAGTGGACCAAATTTGTCTTTCTATTACAGTTAAAAAGCCTAGAATATCAGCCATTGCTAAACTTGGAAGAAGAATTCCAACCAACGTTTCACGAATGGAAGACGGTATGATTGGATGGGATCCAGCTGAGATGGCAGATGGACTGCTAACACACTCTATTTGGAAGAATATATCAGCAATCAGGCGAGGGATTTCAGAACCAATGCATGCCTTCCATGTATCCTCCATACCTTCAGCAAGGAGCTCAGCAGCAGTGGAACTGTACTTGCCATTCATGGCCATAACCAACTTCATTAATGGATGAACAACCAGAATGGCAAGACTTGGTTTCACAAGACTAGGATACCATTTGGCCAATGCTGCAGCAACAATAATATGAGATGTCATGGCGTCTTGACTTGTCCCCCCAACACATGAAATCCAATCTGGTGCTTCAAATGACTCCAGCCATGCAAGAATTTTAGATTCTTCTGCCTCAATGTTTTGTTGTTTTTCAGATGATTTGTCATAAGATTCTTCAGCTTTAGAAACTCCTTGCGATTCAGGTGACATGTCAGAAGATAAAAGATTGGCGGAAATTTCTCCAACTTTTGAAGCTTCACCTTCACTTTCTCCAGCTTCACTTAGAGATCTCACAAGTTTTGCATGATCGCTTGCTCTCTGACTACAGAGAGGAGATGGAATAGCCCGTGAAGCAGCACAGTGAAATAAAGTGCGTGCAGCCATACGCACATGTTCATTTTCATCCTGCCAGAAACTCACCAAAAGCTGTTCCAAAAAAAACAAAGCGACGTTACTCATTATTTTTGGGGGAATGATCAGATCTAATTAATGAACCTTGTCTAGCACGACAGAACTAATGAAAGTTTGAGAATTGAAGTAATTTTCAAGATCTTACAAGAATTTTTAGGTAAATGGTTGTTTCCTCCTTAATTAAGTGGTAGTTTTGACTTTTGAGGCTCACACAGACATGACATCAGCGTCGAGAGAAAATATATTTAACTAATACATTCAAAAATTACATTAAAGATAGAAGTAAATAAAGTGGCTAATTACTGGGAGAAATTATCTCATTATATTTGTAAAAATTTTTTACTTTGATCCAAATAATTCTCAGATAGTGAATCTAAATGAACTCGGTTTTTCATTCTACTTTGACGCCAAAGTTCACAGGGGAAAAGGAGCATATAAACAATGAAAGTAATGAATGTTATAATTCTCTTTTGTTGATATGTAACAAGTACATTAATTATCCAGTTAAAAAAAAAAGATTAGTTATCCAGTCAAAATAAAAAGCAAACAATCAAATTCATAGTATTTGTTGTGACCTGGAGCAAAGGTGATTTTATATCAGGAATTTGGTCTGCAATATTCCGAGTATAAAATGCTGCTAAAGCTCTGAAAACAATTCAGATCAAATTAGTAAATAATTCAGCCCTTCTAAACATTATTCAAGAAAAGAAACACTAAGCAGATGAGTAGCTTTCGGAGCTTCTTTGTGGAAGCACTGCAATACCTGCTAGCTGCTGAACAGGAGGGCGACAAGCTAATTATGCGTTGGGCAATGGACACCATCGTCAATGACCTCATGGCAGAAAATTCAGATGATGATTTCCATAGCTGAAATATTGGTTTCAATGTCTCAGGAAAAGTTGAAACAAGCCAGTCAACAGGTCCCAACATTTAATACAGTTCATACAAAAGTACCTCAAGATTAGCACTCAGACCAGGAAACATCAGTGTCAAAGACCCTTTGTCTCCTTGCAAACCAGAAGCTAAAATAAAGTTCTCTGGTCTCCTTAGTTTCATGTCTGTCATTAGCAATTTATCAAGCTCAATGTCTACATTCCACAAATGTAAAAAGGACAAACTAAATCTAAGCAATAATTCCTCCATAGAGTGAATCCAGTCATCCCCCTCATCAAGAGTATCAGTTGATATCCCATTCTTATCATAACTTTCATCAGTAAATGTATGGCGGGGGCTTGGACTGTTAGCTCCCTGTTCTTTCATGTCGGTGTTCCCCTGTTCATCAATAGACACATGCTTCTGACAAGAAAACATCAATGATGCAAGGTCAAAAGTAAGAGTAGCAATCCCAGGAAATGGACAAGTACATCTGATGGGATACTTGTTTTGTAGGAGAGACGGAGCATTTGGAGCAGAATTTCCCTTCTTGCCTTGTTCTTGTGAAGTAACAGGCTCTGACATATTTGTCACACTTGACAGCATATTTGATGAGGTAGTCCTCCCCTCCAAATGATCAATGTGAGATTGAGAAAAGCCCCCATCATCAATTATCGGAAGAAGTAATGATGAGACTGAAGTATTTCCATTCAATATAGAGCCAGAAATGGAATTAGCACTGATGCCTTTACAAAAATGATCCAACATTGAATGGGAAGCGGTTCCACGAAGGATACGCTCTCTTGCTCCTGTCTTTACATCCCAAATGTACAATAAATCAACAACATCAGATGTCCCTGCATAGCTCTGGCAAAGACATGCAATATAGCCTCTTGTACCATCCCACACGACTTTTTCCGGATAGCTAGGGTGTCCAGGAAACATTCTCTCTACCCGCAAAGTTTCAAGAGAAACAAGAGAAACGCAAAAGTCCTCTCCAACAGAAAGAAAGCAATCACTCCATGGGCGTTCAGTCCGGGCAGGGGGAAAGATTATCTGGCGGACTGGTGCCACATGCTGGTGCATGACTGTTATGAGATTGCCAGAGTCGAGATCCCATATGCGAATTGTGCAGTCCATGCTTCCAGAAACTAATACCTGACTGAAACTCCATCCTTTGGCAGTGCCCAGCATCTGGTGTGCTGCCAAACAAAGCACAGCACCACTATGGCCTGTAAAATATTGCCTGGACGCATGTGAATTTGCATCATGGCGTGGACTTCTTCCATGAGAATCTAGTCCCATGATCATGTCAAAGCGCACAATCTCAATTTCACCACTAAAGAAGCCATAGACAACAGCATAAGGAATAAAAAGATTTTCAGAAATAACCATGGAAGAAGTTACATTTTGTCTTCCGGGCACAAAACCATAACTTTCACCAACTGCATGTTTATTATTTTCATTTTCTGAACATGATACAGAACTCTCAGAAAAAGATAACCTCCTCCTACCATCACCATTTCCATTGATTCCATGGAGCAGACTAGAGCCTGAGAACCACTGAGCATATAAATCACTTTCTCCAAACATTTTGCACTGGGGAATTTTTCCATAGTTTTCGTGCTTTTTATGTAAAGACCAGATTGTGAGATGGGGTTTCCACAGTAAAGGCTCTTCTGCATAAAAGCAAACTGATTCAATTCGGATGAGATAACTGTTAGACTGAATGAAAGAAACTGATAGTCTGACATTAAGAGGATGAAATGCAGAAGGAATCTCATAAGAAGGTTCACACTTAAATACATCATCCAAATAAGATACAATATACACAACTGCAGAACCTGCATTGTTCCACACAACAAAATTTTCCCAAAAACATTCAGAGTCTTCCTCAGCATTCTGCATTTTGTTGGCATCACCACTTTTAAAAAACAATCCTCCAACCAAAGCATTCGTAGAATTATCTTCAACTGAAAGGAGATTTCCCATAAAAGAAATCTCTCCAATTGTATTACCACTAGATAATAATCTAAATATGCAACAATTTTTCAGCAAAAGGGCAACAATGTTCCCACATGTTGCAATTGAAACAACCTGTCCTCCTTCACTCAGCCCCTTTCCCCAAGTTTCAAACTGAGAACTCCTATGCAAGTCATTTCCATCTTCAACGTCCACGTCAGAATCTTTTAAAATCGGAACCAACTGTACCCTACCATATGAATCAGCCAAGAGAAAAGAATAATTTTCCCCATCCTCACCAGATAAAACTACATCCATAAACTTCAACGGCCCAATAGATAAAGTCCCATGAAAAACAGTTTGCACAATAGTAAGGCTATAACTATCAACAATTATAACAGTACATTTTGGAGGTTTTCTATGCTCAGATTCTTGATCCCCTGAAACCTCTCTCTCCTGAGTAGAATCAATAGAATGATGATGATGAACATCACTAGGACAACAACCTATGCATACATATCGAGAGCTAACCGGCAATGCACGAACAATAGAAGGACTACCAACCCAAGGGGGAAGTTTTCGTCTACGTCTACAATGACCACTGCTTCTACTCCAAACACACAACACACCTTCCGCGCACGCACTTAACAATGCACCATATGTACCAGGGACTGAAGTTGCACTACCATTATTACTTAAACAATCACATTCTTTATCATCTCCTGAAACTACAACTGGACAGCAAATGCTGAGGTCAGCTATTGGTGCAGCATGACCACACAGCATTGCTACTGGCTTAATAATCTCCTGTCAAATTGAAAACCCTAATTAACTGCCACGTGTAAGCTATTTAGCAATTTAACCTCATAATTCAAAATTAATCAATTGAATTAAACAAAATAATTACCTAATAATTACATAATATTTGAATAATAACTACAAAGAATATTAAGAAACGAAGAATTTGAGCTTAGTTTTACCGAGTTGGAATCGGAGAACGAGAGATTCCACTGGAGAATGGAGCCATCGGATCCGCCGGTGTATACTGTAGGAGGATGGTTAAGTGTGGCGGTGGCGGTTACTTTGTGAAGCGGAGGAGTATCTGGCCAAATACAAGTTACGGATCGGCACTTCATGACTCGGTTAATGAGTCAGTGTCCGAGTTCGGACATGTGTGACGGTTATGAAATTTTATACTGTGAAAGTGGAGATTGGTACGGTAACGGAGAGGTTTAGAAGTCGCCGGCGTTGAAGAATATTAACGGTAACGGTAGTGTGTGACTGTGAACTAAAAACCGTTAAAAGACTGAGAGCATGTTATCGACCGAAAGGAACGTAAAGCAAAGCCCATTTGCGTTTTTTTGGGTCAATATTTGAGCCTACATGTGTGTCTATACTATATGTATTATTTTTGTAATATAATGCTTATTATTTTTTAAAAAATGCTTAAATTCTTTTTTCCTTGAAAATTTTATAATTTTTGTATTTCTTGAATATAACATATAATATTTATAGTAAAATTGCAATTACTTGAATTATATAATTATTTATTTATACATCATATCTTATAGAATTAACATTTAAATAGATTTTCACTTTGATCTTATGTTTTTATTTTTCCTGTCTAATTTTAAAATAAAAATATATTTTAAATGAAATTCTCAAAATTTAAAATTCAGGTACTGCAATTTTTATTTTTGAGTTTTTATTATGCTAATATTTTCTCTAAGAAAAATATGAATTATTCTATATTTTATCTTAATAATTTAAATTAAATTAGTCGTGGATCCGCACGTGTCAAATTTTTGGATTAATGATTTTAAGGGTGAAAATTTAATATATATATATATAGATTTAGAAAATAGTGAATTTTCACATTGTAGATTCCAATAAAATCAATATGCATATTATATCTTACATCAAATTTTATAGGATAAAGTCACAAATTGAGTAATTTAGTGACATTAATTCCTTTTAAAGTGTTAACAAATTAATATAGTGACATTAACTCCTCTTATTTCCTTATATTTTATTTAGTTTCTTTCGTTTTTTCATTCAATAAATACAGATCTTTGATCTGTTTGTTTGTTGTTGTTTTTTTTTTTTTTTTTTTGATTTTTTTGAATCTTCTTGTATGGAGTTATTATCCTTTTATGGGATTTGATTGTTTATCCTTCATGGAATATGATTATTTTCCAATTGTGATGTTGATATTTCTACAATCGGACTCACCTAAAGACCAAAGAGTCGATTTATGGCTAATCAAAGTCATTGAGTGAGCGTACAGATCGCCGAGTTGAACATTAAAAGAGCTATGTCAACGCGATTGATGAATAGTTTCAATAATTTTCATGATTTGAGTGAAATTTTATTTTTGTACTTCTTGATTGTACTGTTATTGATATTATTTATTTGTCAAGATATATTTTTAATTTTCAATCAGTGAAAGATTTAATCTTTTCCATAAAAAAAAATATCAACAGATTAAATTAAAATAAAATTATACAAAAAAAAGTAGCCCAACGAGAAAAATTTTAGCACATAATATTCTTTTAAATAGATGGATCAAAATGTAAAAGCCCATAGCCAAACACACTCCTTCCTTAACCTTAGGGTTAGCATTCTGTTGGTTTGGTCAATTTTTTTTATCGAACTGAACTAACCAAATTGAAATAATTTAAAACTGAATTGAACCAAATTTTGGTTTGGTCGGTTATAAAAAATTCAAAAATTATATGTAGAAAATTAAACCGGCCGAACCAAACTGAAAAATTTAAAAATATGAATTATTTTTTATTTTTATATTAAATTAGTATATATTTTTTAAAAAAATATTTAGAAATATAAAAATAAAAAATAAAAGTTTGGTTAGTTCGGTTAACCGAAATTTTTGTATACAAAACTAAACCGAACCAAATTTCAATTCGGTTCTAAAAATTTAAAAATCCTAAAAAAACAAACCAAACCGAACTGAATAAAATTGGTTCGGTTTTTAATTCGGTCAGTTCGGAACCATGCTCACCCTTACTTAACCTTACCTCGCTAACCTTGCACAAAAGGGAACTCTCTAGAAAGTCTATGTGCACATTATACATATCCAATCTCAACAAAAGGATCGGTTTTCTATTTTTTCCCTCCTCTCTATCACTGTGTTCACTTCATTTTCTTTATATAGAAACAACCCACACAAGTCATAAATTCACTTAAATCTTTTCAACAATGGCTACCCAGTTAGCAGAGAAGGCACAAGAAGCAATCTTTGATGATGATTTCAAACTAGCTGTTGATTTGTACTCTAAAGCTATTGACTTGGAACCCTCTAATCCTGATTATTTTGCTGACAGAGCTCAGGCCAATATCAAACTCAAAAACTTCACTGGTATGATTTTCTAAGTTTTGGGTTTTGATTTTTCAAAGTTTTGGGTTTTGATTTTCTTGATGTTTTGTGTGTAAAGTTTCCATCTTTTTGATGTGGGTTTTTGTTCTTGCGACAATTTGTGGTGTAATTTTTGGGCAGAGGCTGTTGCTGATGCGAACAAGGCAATTGAATTGGATCCTTCAATGGCTAAGGCATATTTGCGTAAAGGGTATGTAATTGATTCTTTGTTACTATCTTTTATTGTCATAATACTGCCTCATTGCTCTTTCTTAGGAATGAGTTCAAGAATTTATTCATCTAGAGTTTAATGTTTGTCGTGCAGTACTGCCTGTATTCAGCTTGAAGAATATCATACTGCCAAGACAGCTCTTGAAAAGGGTGTGTCTTTAGCTCAGGATGACTCTAGATTTACCACGTTGATTAAAGAATGTGATCAGCGGATTGCAGGTATGTGCATGTTGGGGGAGAACATTGGCATGTATATGGCTTTAATGAGAAAACGAGATTGATTACCTGCTGATAATTTAAAATATTTTGTCTATTGCGGAGACAAATTTTAAGGATTAACGTTCTCTTTCGATTTTTAATTGAACTTATTTTAAGACTTATTTTTTAGCCACTTTACCTTTCTTTTTTTTTTTTTTTTTTTTTTTGCAGAGGAGCCGAAAGATCTAATCGAGCATTTAATTCCAAATGTTCCACCAAGTGTTGCGCCTGTATCTGTTAGTACCCCTCAGATGGACACCATCTCCTCAGCAAAACCAAAATACAGGTTTGATGGGTTTTTCTGTTCCTTTTTCTTCTGCTTGGTTCATATGTTATTTGTTTTTCCATACTTGATTTTCTTAGTGTTGCTCATAAATATGTTTTGTTTGTTTTTTGTAGTTTCTAATTCTATTCATAAATGCCTATTAACAAGTTGTACTTTGTGCATAAAGAGTGAGGAATGTGCCTAGGTGGAGCATGTACAAATTTTCATTTGCTTGACTTTTGTTGCTTAAAGCTGAAGTGAACTAGTGTTTGGAAGAAACTATGTGCTTGTTGCAATTGAATTAGGTGGCTATCATGCTGAACATAAGGTTTCTGATTGAACTGAAAGAGTTGCGCCTCTACTTAAAATGCCGTTGTGATTACATGTCCATCTTTCCCTTTAAATTTGTGAATTTTTGTTTTTAGCATATGTTAGATATGAATGCTAAGTTGTGAGGAGGTGGTCTTCCCAATAAAGAGCAACATTGCTGTCAATTAGGTCGTTTATTCATTCTCTTTTTTCTGTTAAGTTTGCTATTTCAATTGTATGAATGATACTTGATGATTTGAACAGACATGAATACTACCAGAAGCCAGAGGAAGTTGTTGTAACAATATTTGCAAAGGGCATACCAGCAGAGAATGTTACAGTTGATTTTGGTGAACAAATTGTATGTCTATCTTCTGGAGCAAATCTGTACTAGTTATGAATTTATGCTTTTATTATTCTCTGTGATGTGCTAACTTTTATTTACCAGAGCTAGTGATAGGATTTTTATAATGTTTTTTTATATCTGGCAGCTGAGTGTTACCATTGACGTCCCTGGTGGAGATGCATATCATTTTCAACCTCGATTGTTTGGAAAAGTATGTCGGTAACATCCCCATGCATACACATTTATTTTCCTGTGGATTTTACTAAGGAATTGAAAATTTGTTATCTGCTTAATTAAATAGGACATGATTATTTTAAGTAAATCATCCATAATTGATCTCTACATAAACAGTTCTTCTTTTAGTTACTCTATTTTGGAACCTCTGTATGGTTGAAAGCTGTGATGTTGGATTAGTTGCATGATGTTGTGATTTTGGTTTACTGATTACTTTTTCCTTTCCCTTGTTGTAAATTCAATCTAACTTTTGAATTGGCCTTTGAGAAACAGATTGTGCCTGCTAAAAGCCAATATCAAGTATTGTCAACCAAGATTGAAATTCGTCTTGCAAAAGCTGAAATTATCAACTGGACATCTCTTGAATATAGCAAGGATATGACTGTTCCCCAGAAAATTAATGTACCATCAGGTAGGTCTAGTATTTATATCAACTAATGCTGTTGGATAATTACATCAGAAGAATTGTTCCTCAATTTGATTAAATTTACTTTATCTGGTTTCTTTATCTTACGGTAGAAAAATAGTTTAGTGCAGACTTCATAGTTGGATAAAAACTCAATGCTAATCTCAAAGTCAACAATCTGGATCCTTCTTTTTATAGTTAAATTGCATGTAAACAGAATTATGGTCCTTAATCCTTATAACTTATTGCT
>CATIWO010139453.1:0-28776 GCA_949673435.1 Macaranga tanarius | reverse complement strand
AAAATAAAAATAATTTGCATTATAAAATGTTTATAATTACAAATTGCATTTACAAAAATATTACCAAGTTCCTCTCTCTAAACTCTGATGCAACAGCTTCATCAATTATAGGACATATTACTTATGAAGGGTATGGCATTTTAAATGCCTTTAACTATGACATAATGCTTCTTATTCTCTTTTTTGTATTTTTTATCATTTTAAATAGGGCTAATTACAAAAAAAATCTTGAACTTTCAAGTTTTTAACAATTTTAGCATGTTCTTTCAATTTTTTTAAAATTAAGTATCATACTATAACTTTTTTATCAAAATTAGCCTCAGTAAAATTATAGAATTGATGACTCAACAAAGTCATTAATATTTTATTTAAAAAAAAAGCTCTGAGTGCCAGCTCAGACAAAACCACCGGAAAAACTCGCCGGAGGCTAATTTTGATAAAAAAGTTATAGTATGATACTTAATTTTAAAAAATTGAAAGAACATGCTAAAATTGTTAAAAACTTGAAAGTTCAGGATTTTTTTTTGTAATTAGCCCTTAATAAAAAGAAAACTTAAAAAAAAAAATTCACAGGCATATGGTGAAAGATGGAATCATATCGATGTGTTTTATCATCAATTTATATGTTACTATGCTTATAGCTGCTACTGTTGTGTATATATCTTTCACTGTATGTAGTTACATGTGGATCTGAACCTGATTCTGAGCATCGACACTGTACAGAGGACCTATGGCATTTTTATTGTTCCCCTGCTTGCTCTTCAGCCTCTTCTGATGTTGAATACAAGAAAGTGGTAGACAAATGATTTGCTCAAAATTGATTCCATTTATGCTATATTGGGGCAAAAGAAAGGTTTATAAGGAATTTGGATATGATTTCATCAAGTACAAACAAAAGGAAAATCTTCTATCAATGTGGCTACAGTTTCATGAAAAAAATCCTCAATTTAAACTCTCAAATTCTTGAGAAAAAAAAAAAAAATCAGATTCTTGGCCCCAAGCTATCTGTGCTAGTGAGCTTGCTTCATATTACACATCCTACAAAAGCAAAAGAAACAAAGCTGTTCACGAACTTTTTGAGGTGAAGTTTCTCGCTCTTTTTTTTTTTTTTTTTTTTTTTGAGTGAACTTGAAAAAACAAATTATTACTATAAGTACTCCAAATCCACACTCCAATCTGAATTCATTTCATGCATCTAATCAATCAAAGAAAATTATGCATATCAAACTGAAAACCCACAGTTCATTTATTCTCATCCAAATAAGAATATGGTAAATTCATCAATAGTAACCAAATCAAGACAGAATCTGACATCAAAAATCAAGGAATTATATATATATATATAAAAAAGACCTCCGCAAGTGGCACAAGGAATGTTGAGGTAAACCAATCTTGAAGACACCAATTACTTTCTAAATGAAATTCAATATCAGGCCAAGGACATCATTTAGATGTAGCAAATGTATACCTAATAAAACCTGTAAAGTAAATGAAAGATATTGCAACTGGCTTTTTTTTATTTTATTTAATTGAAGTGTTCATCTTTCCTTAAAAAAGAAAAATCCAGATACAGACTAATGGCAAAGGCACTCATTACAATCATACAACAAACAAAGATCAGGATTTTCAATTCTACCATATAATCAACAAGTAAAAAGCTTCTGATAATGTTATTGGCACTGCCCCTTGTTTGATATAGGCCTTAAAACACAAGTGATTGCATTAAGGATACCGCTCCAACAGGGTACACAGAGCAAACAATCAGTTCTGATGAATTAAGAAGAATTAATGTGTCAGAATCGGAAGTGCCTGATCCATTGTTCACAGCTTCTGCAATTATATCTCTTTAATTTCTTCACCATCTTCAACTTCCAAGTGTTGAGGTTCAGAGAGTTGTTGGATGCATTGCTTCATTGTGAATTAAGGTCATTACTTGAGAAGTCTAACTTGATACTTAGAAAACTTGTGAATAAAAGATTCTTGAACTCCATGCTTGCAATGAGCTAAAGTTATATTATGACGAGAGAAAAACAAAAATATTTTTTTTAGAAAAATCCTGAATTGAAACTCATGTTCTTTTTGAATTTTTCATGAAGAGAGAAAAACCAAAAAAAGAAAAAATCTGAGTGTTGGGTGTCACGGGCTCACGGCTTTGATAGGCCTCCTTCGGGATTAAGCCTTTGGCTGGATCATGATCGGATGGGAACTCTTCACAGTAGATTAGTTTGTGTAATCTGTTTAGGCTATTTGCCTCATTTCCTACCAAAGAAACAAAAAAGTACCCAGAAACGAATGAAAAAAGAAAAGGCAGAAGAAGGGACTTAGTTAAATCATATGTGAGCTATTTTAAATTCAACCGATTAAAAGTTCATTCAAGCTTTTTATTAAATTAAATGAGTTGGGTTTAAATTTCATTTTAAAGTCATTTTAATAAATGAGTCAAATTCAAGCTCTTTAAAGCTTGCTTCTTTCAGATATGTGAACATACTTATAAAAAGTTTCACATGTTAACTGACAAAGAAATTCATAAAATATTCGTTATTAAACGTATGATTTAACTTGTGGATTAGCTCACAAATAAGTTCTTTTAGTATTAAGTAAATATAATTGAAATTATTAAGCAAATATAATATTGATTAGTAGGTTACACAAATCAATATTAAGTGAATAACTGAATATAACACTAATTTAATTAATATTAAATAAATAAATTGCATTATTAGTTGTAATAAAAAATTATATAATTTTATAATAAATTACTAGTGTTAAATTAGTGTTAGCATTAATAAAATTACATAGTTATTGTAAATCAATATTAAGCAAATATAATTTAAATTATTGAGTAGATGTTGTACAATATTAATTTAGTATTATTATTATTATAATAAAGAATTACATATTCATAATAAAATTATATAATTTTGTTATAAATTAGTTTTAGTATTAAATTTATTTAATTTTAAAGAAAAATATAAATTTTCTATGTTAGACAATTGGACAAATTTCAAATTTCAAATCTGACTCCCAAGTGATGTTTGACCATATATAGATGCTTGAATGGTACAGAAATGCAATGCTTGTACCTTGCAATTGTTGCAGTATTGCATGTAATCAAAATTATCCTATATATTACAAAAATATTTATTCCTAAAAGGGAAATCAGAATAACAAGTTTATGATGCATGCTGTCCTGAATCCTGCAATAGTATAGCATTTTCTTTCTTTTCCATGGCACTGTCACTACATCATTCGCCTATAAGGATGACTATCCAAAAGAGGACGCATGGATATTTTTATCTCCAGCGACAACCAGTCCAATGAATTATCAATCCAAATGGCTCTTAAACTCGGCAAGCCAACAAGTGTTACGGTCTTCAGATTCGGAAGCGTGCAATTGTTGTTCTCTGCTTCCATTGTGATCTCTTCAAGTTCATGGCAAGCTTCAATTTCCAAGTGGCGGAGTTGACAAAATTGCTGAATCAGGTTGTGGGAAAATATCCGCTTCATTTTTGAACATTTGAAGAAAACCAAAGTGTTCAATTGGGCTAAACTTCCAGGAGGTACAGGGCACTCTAACATAGGCCCTCTAACCCCATGCCCATCAACAACAGTCTCCATATCATTACAACTTTCAATCAAACAATACCTCATTTTGGCAATGTTGTAAACGCCAAAGTCTGATAATTTCACCACTCCCCTATTTCCAATTAGCTCAAATGTATCAGCTTTAGCAAGTACTTCTGGTATTGCAAGGTTGCCTTCTCCATTTGCATATTTCAAGAACCGAAAAATTTTGTATCCGAAATGATCAAGGATCTTGTACCTGGTTGAATGGCATTTACCGATGGAAAAGGAAAGGTATGCTAAATTTGTCAAGACAGTCACATTATCAATAATTTCTTTCACAATTTGAATCCACCATTGACAATCTGGATGAACATCAATGACTAATTCTTCTAATGATGAAAGCTTTGAAATGATATGATGATTTGTCCTGCCCTTCCTCAGTTGTTCATCTATTCTTGTCAGTGACATGCGGAAGCACCTCAGCGGGCTCAAATGACTGATTTCCATTGGCAAAGAATTAATCCCAGTTCCTCGAATATCAATCACCTCTAGCTGTTTAAGCGCCTTTACTTTAGTTGAGAGCTTCATCAGTTCTCTACAAGAATTTAAATAAAGTGCTCTGAGACATTTCAGGCAAGACAATGATGATGGTAACTCGGCAATGCTAGTTCCATGTAAGTCTAGAACCCGAAGATTCTGTTTCAAAGAACAATCGAGGGATCACTGCCAAATCAACATTTCTCTGGAGAAACAATGTTGAAAGATTATTGGAATTTGGCCTCTCTGGTAAAGTGCTCAATTTGTTATCCATCAAAGATATCCTGAATTTTTTTTCCCATTCTTCACTTCTAGGAGAGTTTTGCAGTCCTTTGCCAGCACCAAACATATATTTTGATTCTTCACTTTTTGATGAAATTTTGAAGGTCATTTTTCGCAGAACTTTGTTCATCCTTACATGTTTTACCTTGTCACCAATTTCTAACAAAGGTGCATCAACAAGATCATGCAATATCTCTAGCCCTTTCTGTAGTGTAGTGAATTCCATCACATCTTTAGTGAAACCTTCAGCTCGCCAACATTCTAGCAAATAATTTATATATATTTCACAACCTTCTGTGTATAGTGCACCATACAGGAAGCAAATTTTTTCATCCTCATCTAACTCTTCGAAGCAAAATCTTAACAAATTAAACACTTCATCCATGACATCACAGCTAACATCAGGCCATACGCAATTTATTCAGTCCAGCTTCCCATAGCAGAATGCTGTCTTTCCTTCTAAATGCTCTTGCTACTTTGTCAATAAGAAGTGGCAAATTGTCGCACTCCCTAATCACTTGGAGGGCTAAAGCTTCAAAGTCTGGATCCAAATTTCTGTCCAATATTTCTTGAAAAAGATTCCATGCATCTTCATCAGAAAGTTGCGGCACGTTGATTATATGATCAGCAGACATTTCAAGGCAATTACCACGATGTCTGGATGAAATTACTACCTTGCTATCCTTTTCATTTTCACTGATGCCCACATCATCCAGATTGAACACACTCCATACATCATCCAAAAGAAGTAAATATCTCTTACCCTCCAAGTTCTTACATATTCTTGTAGCAATTTCCTTGGTGTCTGCATTGCCTTCTAAATTCAACTGCAGCTGTTGTGCTATCTGATGTTGGACCTTTTCTTGCAGCTTCTCTTCATTGCCTTCATCAGCTAGAGTTGCAAAAAGGACTACATCGAACACACTAGAGACTTGTTCATTGTCATTCAGATTTTGCATAATTGTGGTTTTCCCAACACCCACCTTCCCCAAAAGACCAACTCTTCTCAAATCTGTGTCGCTTAAGCATTCAAGAATCTCTTCAAAGATTGTGTAAAGTGATGGTTTGTCTTCAATTTTTGGTGTCTTTGCCTTGATGAAAAGCTTTGGAAATCTATCAACCAGGACATCAATTGCAAAAGCACTTCCCTGTGTCCAACAGCAATGCACTTCATTGAACTTTTCGACCATGCGCTTGCTAAGATTTGAACGTTTTCTCCAATAAGCCAAACTCCCATGATGCCTTTGCTCTTCTTCATATTCAGCTTTCAGGGCTTGCACTTCCTTTTCAAGTTTCTTCACCTTCTGAATCCACAAATTGCATTCTTCACTAGCTTGCTTTGTCCTGTCCTTACTTATTTTTGCCAATAGATCATCCTTCCTTGCACAAAGCTTTTTCACCTCATCCTTCAACTTCTCAAAATTTGTATCTAGACTTTTCTCATAACTTCTTAGTTCATTAACATCATCAACTGTACTCCTTATGTCTTTGTATACTTCAACTACTCCTGCAGAAACTGCTCCAGCCAATACCTCAGGCATTTCTGTAGCCATAACAAAATAAAAGATAAATTACGAATGCTCATGTGGGAACAATTCCAGATAATTAACACCACAACAACAACTCAAATAAATAACACTAAACCAACAAAAGATTGCAAGAATCTAAATTATCAATTTATAAATTGAGAAGGTAAACTGATAAACGATGCCAAGTACATGGGTTGCATATTTATTAGCCCAATTTAATTACAATAATATTAATTATATACCTGGGATGTAATTACAATTCATTTTTATGTTAATTGAAAAAGAGCATTGATTTAAAAATTTGTAAATTTGCACACAAAATTAAGCCGTATACCCATGGATGCTTTTAGGAGTCAAATATTCAAATTTCAGGTGAATGACATATATATATATGGCTTTTTACCATTTTGTGGTAAAAATGGAAACATTTTCTCATTTTATGCTAGTTTCCAAACTTATTCCCAACTTATAGTACTTTTATTAAAAAAAAATTATATCAGTCCGCCAGTCAGACTGGCAGACTGAAAGTCCACCAAGTCAGTCCGCCAGTCAAACTGGCGGATTGCAAAAAAAATTATAAAAAAAGAATTAATAATATTAGCACAACTTTTCAACCCCAATTTTTCAACTAAAATAGCATTAATAACATTAGCACAACTTCCACCATCTATAATCATACTACACAATTTATCACGTATCATGCATCGAGTATAAAAGATGTTTTCACGTTGTACCTCTTTCTCTTTAGCTTGTATGTGTAAGGCACGCCTAGTAACCAAAGTGTAAATTAGTCCTTGTGGGGCTGATTCCTCTTCCTTATCAGATGGGTCCTCTAATGGTGGCATGTCAGTCAAATCATCATCATCGTCCTTTTTTTACTAACCACCAATCCATTACGTAGGGTCATGATCTTGGCATTTGGACATTATGCAACCTTATGTCCATATCCCAAACATCTAAAGCATTGAATATTACTAGACTTACCTTTGGATTTGTCATCTTTAAGTTGTGTCTTTGATGTAGTAACATCCTTGCCTTTGTATGGCTCAAACTTGCCATTACTTGCAATTGTTTCTCCTCCCTTGTTCTTCTAATTCGATTATAATGTAGTTATAGGAATCGAATTCGTTTTGGTCTTCACTTTCAATTGCTTTTCTACCTTAATTGTCATGTGTACCATGTCCTCCAAATCTACATAATGATGCAATTCTACAAGGTTAGCAATTTCATGATTCAAACCTGATAGAAAACGTGCCATAGTAGCCTCTCTATCCTCCTCAATGTTAGCTCAAATCATGGCCATCTCCATCTCTTGAAAATACTCTTCAACACCTCTTGCACCTTGGTTCAGCCTTTGTAACATGTTGTACACCTCTCTATAATAGTGTTGAGGCACAAATCTCTTTCTCATTATAGTTTTCATCTCAAACCATGAAGTAATAGGGTCTTCTCCATTTTGACGTCTAATAGAGGTGAATTGATCCCACCACACACTAGCATAGTTTGTGAACTCCACGGCAGCCAGTTTTAATTTTTTCTCTTCGGTATAATTATGGCACTCGAACACTCTTTCAACCTTTTTCTCCCACTCCAAGTATGCCTCTGGATCACTCTTCCCTTGAAAGCCTGGAATCTTCATCTTGATTGATCCCAAGTTGCCATCTTTGGTCTTGCCTTTGTTGGCACGTGTTGATCCATCTTCAGCCTCATCTTCTAGTTCATTGAAGAGAATGCATTGGGTCTCCCTTGCTCGGATAGGTGTAGCTATCTCCAACCTTGCCAATCATTCATGGACTTTTTGGTTGTCACTCTTCATATCTTCTTGTTGAACCAACATTGTTTGCAACATAGCTTGTATTGCATCCAATGTAATCTTCTTTTTTGTTTCCATGATGTAAATCTGAAATAGAAATTAAATGAAAACAAATTTCTATCCTAACACTCCCTTACATGTTTCTCTCAATTAATTATAAACTCTCTAATGCACTCTCAAAGAATTTCCTTTCAAGTTCTTAATTGAGCTAATCTCCTACTACTTCTAAGAGAATTACAAAACAAATTTGATAACCAAAGTTATTAGTGAAAGATAAGCTAGAAGATGTAAGTTGGGGCTGTTTTGGGTGATTTCAGGTATGTCTAAAATTTGAGTTTATTTATGCACGAATTTTGAGTATTTAACGGTTAGAAAAAAGGGTTTAATAATATAGAATGATGTAGGGTAGGTAGACAAAGAAAACAAGTAGAAAATATGCAAATTGATGATTCTTCGAATGGTGATTTGCTTACCCACGAATTTTGTTGATGTAACGGATGATAATTAATACGGCTTCCTTCAATTTCGTTGAGGCCGAATCACTTGATGCAATTTTGATGCGAATGAACTTTGAATTTTTTTTTTTCAATAACAAATACAACATTTAAGGATACATAGCTTACACTAGAACTAAAGCTCTGATACCAAACTGATACGACCCAATTCGTAATAATCTATTAGATCATTACCCAAGGATCTATCTAGCATAAAATAAAAAGAATTAGCGTCACTAGTTATCTAACAACTAGCACCCCTAATTATCATATTTGAATTGTAACACGCTCGAAGCAAATTTGAGTTTTAGCTCTCGCAAGAACTCAAGAAAATTCAATTAAGAATTTGAATCAAATTAATCAACTATTAAAAATAATAAGGTTGATACAAGTATTTATAGACTTGTAATCCTAAACCTAAACTTATTCTGAAAGAAAATAATTTTTTAGGAATAACAATGATATTCCTAATTAAACACAAACTCTAATTAGCAACAAAACATAAACATAAATCCTAATTAAAAAAAATTCGGCTATCAGGATACGGGTGTGTAGAAACTCTAAGAATTCGACAGACTCCAACATGGCTTGGAACACGGGCGTGTCATCTAACCTTGTATCATGCAGATGACGCTTCAGAAATAAGCACGGGTGTGTTTTAGGACACGGCCTGATGCACAGGCATGTAGATACCCGTGTATGTCTCTGGACAATTTACGAACATTGAACATAGGCGTGTAAAGAACAGACACGACCGTGTATCATCTGATCACAACTAAGTAAATTGACGAACTTAGTCTCTTCCACATCAACTCCTTTTCGTCCTAAAGGCTCGAGACTCCTTTGCACAAGTTCCTTGGCAGCATCTTTAATCTTCTTAGCTCAGGATCTTGTGATTGGTCCATCATAATTCAAAGGATTTGAATTTGAATTTGTGTTCGCATGTCCATATGCATCACTGTCCTTATTTAATGGCTACGTCGGAGTTAATTTTATGGGATTTAGGCGCTGGAGCTAGCCAACAATAAACTCTGTCAGCATTTTTCTAATCTTATGGCTTCTTATTACTTTCCTCTTATTCGTTTAAGATTGACACAACCTTTTGGTAGCATGTATTTGAATGTAGCAATTTATTTTCATGGAACATTATGTTATGAGCATACCAAATTCTCTAAGAGGAAAACCAGGGAGCAATCTTTTTTCTTGAATAAAAAATAGACAATAATGGCCAATGTATTTATATTGAAAATAAAAATTAATTATAACACTCTTCAACCACCTGCATGTAACAAAACAAAACACCAAAATATTGATTCAAAAAAATAAAAACTTAAGCATTTGTTGCATTTTCAAATTGCTAGAGCAGACATGTATTGAGTGTTTTAAGCAAAATCAGAACACTTTTCAACAACAAAAATGCAAAATCAAAAAGATAAAAAAGACTTAAAATAGATACATTGGAATAAAAAAAATTGAATTTTCTTTTATCAAGAGCAACAATTTTCTAATTTTTTTATTAATATCCTTCTCCATCAATTGGTAAAAACAACATCAATTAAAAATCATTTAGAAATTATGAACAATAGAGAAAGAAAAGAAATATAAAGATGATATAAACATTATA
Organism: Macaranga tanarius; assembly: GCA_949673435.1. Lineage (NCBI taxonomy): Eukaryota > Viridiplantae > Streptophyta > Magnoliopsida > Malpighiales > Euphorbiaceae > Macaranga > Macaranga tanarius. Next base: position 18,930 of record CATIWO010139453.1, on the reverse strand, counting down.
TATCATTCTATTGAGTGCAATTTATCATATATTTTTGAGTTGAATTTTAATGAATTTTGAATAGTTAATTAGTTATGTTTGAGTAGAAATTAGGTTTACTTAGGATTTATTTTCATTTATTGCTTTTATTTATGATTTCATTGTCTTTTTAGTAATTTCTATTAGTTTAGGAGTTTTTATTAAATATTTTCCTTTTTGTAGGTAAAGTTTAGAAAGAAATTCCAAAAAAGCTAAGAACTGGTGCGACGTGGGATACGTCATGGCGTGCTAGAAGCCGTGTTCCCTACTGGACACGAAGCAAACATGACACGTCTTGTGTCACGACCAAATGGAAGCCACGTCGAGCTAGAAAAATTTCATTTTTAAGAATTCAAGTGCAAATAGTTTTCTACAAGGCTGGGCTTATAAAAGAGGATAGAGGAACGATTTTTGGGCATCAGACTTCTTTCAATTTTTATTCTATTAACTTCTACTCATTATCTTGGAGACTCAATTTGGTTCTTGATGAAGATTGAAGATTTAAGAAGGAAGATTTAATTTTATATTTTTGTTCATCGCCATAACTATGAGTGGCTAAACTCCCTTACGGTTTGGATTTATGTAACTAGTCTATTACTTGTTTGGATTTTAATTTCCTTTCAATGAATTAATTTTTAGTCAATTTTACAAGTTGTGCTTATTTTCTTGTGTTTGATTTTAGGACTGATTGAATGCATATTTTTGGGTAGATTAGAGACAACGAAAGTTGCATGATTTATCAGCTTATAGACTTGTAAAATATAGGAACCTCGATCACAAAAGTAGATGAATCCTTCAGGGAGTAATAAATTGTTAAAGAACTTAATGAGCCTTAGTTACTTAACTTGACCATGAAAATAGGCTGTATTTAGCTTTGGTATGCTTGAATGATCTCAAAAGAAACTTTAAGTAATTTGAGTGATTTACTCTTGACTGAGTTAATGATTTGAATTGTGAATTGATCCTATAATCCAAGTAATAGTGAGTGAAGTAAATCCAAGCTCTAGTTTCTAATTATTGAATTTTAAATTTAATATTTCAGATTTAGGATGTTTGTTCTTGTTTATTAATTTGTTATTTCATTCCATCAATTATTATTCTATTAGCTTGTAGAAATAAAATTAAGGCTAGTACTTGGAATCAATCTCCTCATGGGAACGATACTCATACTCGAAATTTATACTACTTGTAGCAAACCGTTCACTTGTGAAATTTACCTAACAAGTTTTTGGCGCCGTTGACGGGGAGATCGACAATGCCAATATTAGCGCAGTTTTTATTTCTACTAGACTAGCATTTTATTTTTTATTTTTATTTAATTTCTCTTATTTTTTCTTTTCAGATACTTAATTTTTATTTATGCAAATAATGCCTTGAATTAGAGAAAGTAAACTTGGAAATTGAAAAATCTTACACAAAGAATAGAAAAGAGAAGAGAGAATAAGAAAGAAGGATGGCTGACTTAGTGGCACAACGAGCTCAAGCAAGATCTTTGGAAGAATATAGGTTCCAAGTCTCACAGGCAGCCAGAACTATATTATGAAGCCAATTGTAGAAGCTAATAACTTCAAGATCAAGCCTACATATATTCAAATGGTCTCACAATATTAATTTGGAGGGCTACCAACCGAAGATCCAAATGCTCACCTAGCCTCTTTCCTCAGCATATGCGACACATTCAGGATGAATGGAGTGAGTTCAGATGTCATTTGTCTAAGGCTGTTTCCATTTTCATTGAGAGAAAAGGTAAAGTTGTGGCTTAGCTCTTTAGCATCAAACTCTATCACTTCATGGGACACTCTTTCTAAGGCATTTTTTACCAAGTATTACCTGCCTGGAAAGACTGCAAAGTATCACCAAGACCTTGTGTAACACTCGCCCTCTAGTATACGTATTCTTATCATATGTATTACATTTTATACATAGTAGATAGTGGACTTAATTTAAGTTGAAAACGTGCATGAGTTGTAGAGAGGGACTAAATTATAAGAAAAGATGGAAGTAAATTATCACATTAGAAAGTTATGGGTTATTATGTAATTATCCTATTTTATGAAGGAGTTTAGAAGATATTTTGGTGATATTTATGTATATTTAATTAAGAGTATTAGTATTATTTTATTGAGTGATAAGTTAGCATTTATGGAGGGGAGACCTACTCGGACAATTGGTGCATTTTGATTGGTGGCTTGTGTGTATGTGTGTGTGTGTGTGTGTTAGTAGAGAGTATAGAGAATTGTAGAGAATTCTATTAGGAGAATAAGAGTGATTTTGAGAGGTTTTAGAGGAAATTAATCTTACTTTACTTATCTAGCAATAATTTTGGGGAGCTATAGAAGATCCATAAGCTTTTGGAGCATCTATTAGGTAAGCTATTCATATGTTTTTGGTTAATTAAAGTTAGGTTTAATGTTGTGAATTTGTGTTCTGTTTTCATGTTGTATTAGTCCTCATGGTTTCTTCATAACTTTAGCTGTAGAGCTCTGATTTGAGCATAGTTGGATGCTTTAGAAACCTCAGAGAGTCCTTTACAACTTTTATATTTTGAGCCTGAGCTGAATTTGCTATTAAAACTATCTAATATGGCTTGACATTTTCTTGCTCAGCCTGTTGACTCTGTTTTTCCCGTTTTTAATAAAAAAATTCATAGATAATTGTTTACATGTTTGATTCAAGTAATTCTAATTAGAATTGATAGTAGACTCATATATGTAAAGTTTGTATGAATTTAGTAATCATAGAATATGTCTATGATTTTTGAGAGTATCATGAATTTTATGCATCAAACATACCAGCAGCAGTATATAGGCTCGTTTGTGAATTTTCTTTTGTGTTAGTTATATAATAATATCTAAAGTTGTAGAACTCTAATTTGAATAGTATTTAATGATCTGGAAACTTTAAGGAGTCTTCTACAACTCTTATGTTTTAACGTTGACAGAGCTTGACAATTTATTGCTCTCTCTGATTACCTGTGTGATCCAATTTCAGTTAAAAATTCCTAATTTATTTTATATACATCCAAATTGAGTAATTCTAATTTGGAATTAAAATAGACTCATAACCCTAGTTCCTATATTAAAATAGGAGCCAAAGGATTTATGTGCATGATTTTAGAGCATATCATATTGAGGTAACAAATTGCACTAATTGAGTCAAACTGCAAGAATGGTGAATTGTGTGTGTGTTTGATTTATGACTATATGTAGAAGTTTCAAAGGGCAAGGAAGGTTTAATCAACTAGTGAAGCTCTTCTTATTTAAAGTGGAAAGCACCTGAGGTAGGTAGTTACTAATATAATATGTACAATTGGTTTCTTTTGAATATTATAATTATAATGTTATTTATTAATTGAACAAGTAATATGATTGCTATATATAATGAGTTAAATTGTAGTGATCATGATATAAGCAAAGAAATATTAATGTTGCTAAAAAAAGAATAAGTGTTAAAATGATTGAATTGAGAAAGTGAAATAGTGTGTATTGTGGGAAATATTGAATGAATGCTATCCTTGTGGGTATGAGTGAAGAAATGGGATATTCTCATGATAAAGCCTTATGTGCAAAGGATGAGTTATGATATATGGGTTGTTATTGAAAATGTAAATGATTGTTAATATAATGCTTATATATATATATATATATATATATATATATATATATATATTGACTTTCTTCTATATTTGAATGGTATTACTATATTGTTGGGTATAAGTCACTTGAAGTGACGAGAAATGAGAAGTATTGTGTATTATGAAATGTGATTAAATGAGTTGATTGATAAGGTGTGAAATGTGGTTTGTCATTGAAATGTGAATGGCATATAATCAAATGCGTGATTATTGAATGATTGATTGAGAATGTGTTGTGGTGAATTGTGAATGATGCCATATATGTTAAATTGTGCAAGCCACTTGATGTGGTATGGATTAACATACATTGTTTATGAGAATGTTAATTAATGTGAGGAATACGTGTGATAGTGGAGACTGAGCTGAGCAGAGAGCCTCCACTAATTGTGAGATCTGAGACTGAGCTGGACAAAGAGTCTCAGAAGTGGCCACTTAATTTATATAAATTGTGAGAAATATGAATATTGATTAATGTGAGGAATGTGAGGAATACGTGTGATAGTGGAGACTGAGCTAGTCAGAGAGCCTCCACTGATTATGAGATCTGAGACTGAGCTGGGCAGAGAGTTTCAGAAAGTGGCCACTAATATATAAAAACAAATGTATATGAATTGGTGAGGATTAAGCCTAAGTTGGCTATGTGTGAGGAAAACATGTAATGATAATTCTGGCCGGATAACTAACATACATAATCATGTAATGTTGCATTATGCATATATACATATGTTGAAAGTGGATTGAATGTGAGGTATGATTATGAGGATTATGATTGTGAATTGCTTGGAATTGTGTGATTTGATGTACTTGTGATACCAATAATTGAGTTTTGGTGTTTGGATGTCTATTTATGGTGATTTGGATGTTGCATAGGTTTTCGAACACGGCCATATGGTTTTAACACATGGCCACCGTGCACATGCTAGATATCAAAATCAAGTTTTCAAGCACGACCGTGTGTCTTTTTGGCATGACCATGTGCTTTCAGTAAGAAAAATCTCAGATTTAGGCATAACCATATGCCCTTTTGGCATGGCCGTGCGGATTCAGTGAGAAAAATTCTATTTTCAGACACTGCTGTATGTGCCCAGAGGAAGAAATTCTAGCCTCAGGCACGACTGTGTGCACTTCCTGCACGGCCGTACGTAGCTTGTTGAGAAATTTCCTTGTAAGTTAATGTGTAGCAATTTATTTAATAAATTCTTGTTAATTAGTTCTTAAGAAGTTTTCTTTGATTATATTAACTGCTATTTACTGAGTTGCAAGCTCATCCCTTTACATCTATATTTTTCAAGACTCAACTAAAAAGCTAGTAGATTGCATTTGAGTCTTAAGGTGGGCCGAGGCGAGCTTGGTGTTAACATTCTCATTTTCATGATCATATGGCATTTTGGCATTTATAATGACATTGTGTATGCTTAATTTTTAAATGTGTAACGTTGTATAGCATAGTAAGCTATGTACATTGTACAAGCTTATATAATTATACATATATATTCAGAAAAATTTTCTTATGCTACATGTATGATCTATAATGTGGCCATATGTATATGGTGGTTGAGGGTGCTACATTAAGTGGTATCAGAGCAGGGATTAGATTCCCTAGGGATATGATAACGTGATGCATTCATGGCATATCATGCATACGTTATAGCTGACATGTAGTTGATATGTGTTGTAGATATCAGGATGGTTGAACACCAAACACCTCACGCTGGCCCAAATGAGTCATCAGAGTCCAATATGCATACATTATATGAGCTTGAATAATTTTTCATTTATAACTATTGATAAGTTGAATACTCTTGTATTTTGAGATTTGATTAAATGACGAGAATAATGAGTTAATAGCAAGTAGATAGCATTGTTGATGAAGAACTATGAAAAGATAAGAGAGTTAGGTGCAAGAATTTTCACAAATATTAGTGATTCCACCATATAAGAGGAATGGTTATAGAGTACGTAAAGAATTCTAGATTGAATTGACGGTATTGATGCAAGGAGATTTAATTATGCAGTGTCATTGTTTGAGCAAGATGTTCTAGGCTAGTGGAAGATAATATTGAAAAGTGAAAATGTATTGATGACCATAATATGAATAGACTTTTCCTTTAAGGCATGTACAGAGAGATATATTTCAGAGGCATAAGTAGCCAGAAAGAAGATTGAATTCTAAGAGTTAAGGAAAAATGATTTATCTGTGGCTAATTAGGAGGCATAATTTAAGAGATTATTGAAGTATGTTTCTGAAAAGGGTACAACGGATGAGTTAAAATACAGAAGACTTGAGAAAGGATTGAATTTAGAGATCAGAGAGAGAGAATGATAATTAAACAATCAATTTATAGAGATTCTGTGGAAACTGCATTGCGCAATGAAAAATCTATAGAAGGAGAGAAAACTCTAAAGTTAAAAAGAAGGAAAATGCTAGTGGGCTCGCTATTTCAACTCAAACTCAAATCAGTGGTAGTCCATTCTTCCCAGGTCCTGGTTCTCAATAAAGTGATTTTAGAAAGTGTGAAATAAGTCAGTTTAGCCAATCAATGAAAAGAATATATAGCAAAGAATTTAAAAGACTTAACAGTTAAAAGAGTACCAATAAATTGTGAGCTGAACATTACCTTCAATATGTAATAATTATGGTAGAATCCATTCATGAAAATATTGAGGTCTCAAACCTAATGTATGCTACTATTATAGTGAGTCGGGGCATTTCTTCAGAGATTATTCATTAAAGAAAACTATTGAAAAATCTTAGCTAATTGAACAAAGCGGTACAAGAAAGGAAATATTCCAAATCAGTAATAAACCAAGAGGAAGTCGAGAGAGTAAGGAAAAAGGAGTTGGTATTGTAAAACGAAGTGGACCTGATGATCCACCTTAAAAGTAAGAAGCACTTGTTACATTAAATGAAGATACAGGTACATTTATTATATCACTTATGATACCCTTTGATTTTGAATTTATATGATCCTTTATATAAGTATGCCTTACGTATACATGACACACTTATATTATTAAGGATATGGTATATGTGTTTCAATGCCTACTGGAATGTTGTGATAGTGAACTTAGTAATGGGATTTTATTTCAAGATAGTAGAATAATATGACTAATATGCAGACTGTAACAGTTATTGAATTGGGAAGAAGCATATTATTATTTCAGGAATTGATTAGGTATGAAACTATAGTATCGTTGTAGTTTGGTATATAAAGAGGGTGGATATGGATATTTTGAGATAGAGACAGTGATTAAAAGAGAGATTATGCATGCTAGTTCGATTTCAGCTGTATTTGTACCATTTGTGATTGAAGATGAGTAAGAAGTTATTTAGATGATATTGTGATTTAATGAAAGTTGATTCAAGGGTAATAGGTGAACTCGTAACTGAAGAATTGTCTAATTTATATCTAAATAGAATGTTTGAGATTATTCTTAAAAGTAGATTTTGAATTTAGATTACTTCAAGGGTGGCTTTTAAAATTAATAGCACCATACAGAATATAATGTCAAGAGAGTTTAAGAATTAAAAAAGGGCAAATTGGTAAAGTAAGTCTTTCTTTATAGGGGTGTTACTTCAGCTTAACGAAGAAAGATGATGGTGTGTGATTACATGTTGATGGTAGGTAAATGAAAATTATGCATGTTTATGTGATTTCAACTATAATTGCTTTCCATATAGACGAAGATGGGCATGAAGTTTATATACCCAATACTGAGGAATCAATGAAGATTAATTCAAGGGTAATGTATGTATTTATAATCAGAGAATTTCCTAATGTGTTTCTAGATATTATATCAGAATTACCTCTACACTAAAGAGTAGATTTGAAATGGAATTATTGTAAAGGCTGTAACAATATTGATTACTTAGTATACATCAATGGAATTAGAAGAATTGAAAAGGCAGATTGTCAAATTGAATAATTCATCAGGATGGGCATCAATTCATCTTATAAGAGAAAAGGATGGTAGTAGGAGGTTAGGTAATAATTACAGAAAATTGAACAGTATCTTAAGGCAGAAAGGTTTTTCATAATTGAGAGATGTTATAGTGCTTTTGAAGATAGATTTGAGATTGGGATATTGGTAACTTTGAGTGATAGAACATTTTATTTCAAAGTTGTATTCAAACTGAAAATGGATGGTATAAATTTCTGATTATATTGTTTGAGTAGTTTGGTATATCAGTTACGTTTGCATCATCAATGAACAAGACTCTTCGATAGTATTTGAATCAGTTGTGATTGTCTTTATTAAAATTCTTTTATTTATTTCTCAAGCAGAGAAGAACATGAAAAATATTTCGGAACAACTGTGCAGACAATTGTATGTTAAATGTAACAAATGTGAGATTAGAATGGCAAAAAATATTTTCTTGGCATATTATTATGAAGAAAATGAATTAAAGCTTGCCAATGAAGTTTTAAGAGTTAAAAGAAGCATACTTGTATTATCAATTGGGAATGGAGGTAATATGTGTTATAATGAAGCCTCTAGACAAGAGTCGGGTTGTATATTAATGTAAATGGGGAAAAGAATAGTTATACATTGGCACAATTATAATTTCAAGAGGTGAATTATCCCACGTCTGAATTAGAGTTAGCTATTAGTATTCAAGTATTAAAGATTTGAAAGTATCAATAGTATGGAGAACCATTGTTAATAATCATTGAAATAAAAAGTTGAAGTATATTTCTACCCAGAAAGAATTGGGATGAGACCATAAAGGTGTAATGGGATTTAAAACCTCCTTATTAGTGACCAACAATAAAGAAAAATATGAGAAGTTTATTACATGGGAGTAGGATATCAAGTCCTGCAAGAAATTTAAAGCTATTAATGATTCCAAAATGGAAATGAGAAAGGATAATGATGGATTTTGAGAGTGGGTTGCTACATGTATTTGAGAGCATAATATCATGATTGCATGAAATACTTTATCTAGTATGTCTCCAAGATGAGAAATTGAAAAGAATAATTCTGATATTAAGCAATAATGAGAGCTTATGCACTTTAGTAAGAAGGGAAATTAGTACAAGATACATTAAAGAATGAGCGAGTTATTAATTTCGGGGATGAAAATTTCTTTAAGGAGGGGAACACCCGCCTTTTAGTATATGTATTCTTATCGTATGTATTGCCTTTTATACATAATAGATAATGGACTTAATTTAAGTTGGAAATGTGCATGAGTTGTAGAGAGGGACTAAATTGTAAGGAAAGATAGGAGTAAATTGTCACATTAAAAAGTTATGGCTTATTGTGTAATTATCCTATTTCATGAAGGAGTTTAGAAGATATTTTGGTGATATTTATGTATATTTAATTAAGAGTATGAGTATTATTTTATTAAGTGATAAGTTAATATTTATGGAGGGGAAACCTACTTGGACAATTGGTGTATTTTGATTGGTGGCTTTTGTGTGTATATGTGTGTGTATATGTGTTAGTAGAGAGTGTAGAGAATTGTAGAAAATTCTATTAGGAGAAGAAGAGTGATTTTGAGAGGTTTTTAGGGAAATTGATATTGTTCTACTCATCTAGCAATAATTTTAGGGAGCTATAGAAGATCCATAAGCTTTTGGAGCATCTATTAAATAAGCTATTCATGTGGTTTTAGTTAATTGAAGTTAGGTTTGATGTTATGAATTCGTGTTCTGTTTTTATGTTGCATTAGTCCTGGTGTTTTCTTCATAACTTTGGCTGTAAAGCTCTGATTTGAGTATGATTGGATGCTCTAGAGACTTTAGAGAGTCCTTTATAGCTTTTGTATTTTGAGCCTGAATTGAATTTGTTGTTAAGACTATCTAACATGGCTCGAAATTTTCTTGGTTAGCCAATTGACTTTATTTTGCCTGTTTTTAATCAAAAATTCATCGATAATTGTGTACATATCTGATTCAAGTAATTCTAATTGGAATTGATAGAAGACTCATATATGTAAAGTCTGTATGAATTTGGTGATCATAGGATTTGTCTATGATTTTTAAGAGCATCATGAATTTCATATATCAAACATGCCAGCAGCAGTATATAGGCTGATTTTTGAATTTTCTTATATGTTAGTTATATGGTGACATCTAGAGTTTTAGAACTCTAATTTGAACAAAATTTGATGCTCTGGAAACTTTAAAGAGTCTTCTACAACTCTTATGTTCTAATATTGAGTTGAATCAGCCTCTAAGAGGGTCAAACAAAGCTTGACATTTTATTGCTCTCTCTGATTACTTGTGTAATCTAATTTCAGTCCAAAATTCCTAATTTATTTTATATACATCCAAATTAAGTAATTCTAATTGAGAATTAAAATAGACTCATAATCCTAGTTTCTGTATTAAAATGGGAGCCAAAGGATTTATGTGTATGATTTTAAAGCATATCATATTAAGATAATAAATTGCACTAATTGAGTCAAAGTGCAGGAATGATGAATTATGTGTGTGTTTGATTTATGATTATGTGTAGGAGTTTGAAGGGGCAAGGAAGGCTTAATCACTTATGAAGCTCTTCTTATTTAAAGTGGAAAGTACCTGAGGTAAGTAGTTACTAATATAATAAGTACAATTGGTTTCTTTTGAATATTACAATTATAATGTTACATATTAATTGAACAAGTAGTATGATTGCTACACGTGATGAGTTAAATTATAGTGATCTTGATATATGCAAACAAATATTAATATTGCTAAAAAAGGAATAAGTGTTAAAATGATTGTATTGAGAAAGTGTGTATTGTGGGAAATGTTGAATGAATGCTATCCTTGTGGGTATGAGTGAATAAATGAAATATTCTCATGATAAAGCCTTGTGTGCAAGGGATGAGTTATGATCTATGGGTTGTTATTAAAAATATAAGTGATTGTTAATATAATGCTTATATATATATATTCTATATTTAAATGGTATTACTATGTTGTTGGGTATAAGTCACTTAAAGTGACGAGAAGTGAGAAGTATTATGTATTATGCAATATGATTAAATGAGTTGATTGATATGGTGTGAAATGTGGTTTGTCATTGAAATGTGAATGGCATATAATCAAATGTGTGATTATTGAATGGTTGATTGAGAATGTATTGTGGTGAATTATGAATGATGCCACATATGTTGAATTGTGTAAGCTACTTGATGTGGTATGGATTGACATGCATTATTTGTGAGAATATTAATTAATGTGAGGAATGTAAGGAATACATATGATAGTGGAGACTGAGCTGGGCAGAGAGCCTCCACTGATTGTGAGATCTGAGACTAAATTGGGCAGAGAGTCTCAGAAGTGGCCGCTTGATTTATATAAATTATGAGAAATATGAATATTGATTAATGTGAGGAATATGAGGAATACGTGATAGTAGAGACTGAGCTAGGCAGAGAGCCTCCACTGATTGTGAGATCTGAGACTGAGCTAGACAGAGAGTCTCAAAAAGTGGCCATTGATATATAAAAAAATAAATGTATGTGAATTGGCATGGATTAAGCCTAAGTTGGCTATGTGTGAGGAAAATATGTGATGATAATTCCAGTTGGATAACTAACATGCATAATCATATAATATTGCATTGTGCATATATATATATATGTTCAAAGTGGATTGAATGTGAGGTGTGATTATGAGGATTATGATTGTGAATTGCTTGGAATGGTGTGATTTGATGTAATTGTGACACCAACAATTGAGTTTTGGTGTTTGGATGTCTATTTGTGGTGATTTGGATGTTGCATAAGTTTTTCGACATGGCCATGTGGTCTTAACACACGGCCGTGCACATTCTGGATATCAAAATCAAGTTTTCAGGCACGGCCATGTGTCTTTTTGGCACGACCGTGTGCTTTCAGTAAGAAAAATCTCAGATTTAGGCACGGCCGTATGCCCTTTTAGCATGGCCGAGCGGATTCAGTGAGAAAAATTCTATTTTCAGGCACGGTCGTGTGTGCCCAGAGGAAGAAATTCAAGCCTCAGGCACGGTCATGTGCACTTCTTGCATGGTCATGCGTAGCTTGTTGAGAAATTTCCTTGTAGTTTAATGTGTAGCAATTTATTTAATAAATTCTTATTAAATAGTTCTTGAGAAGTTTTCTTTGATTATATTAATTGCTACTTACTGAGTTGCAAGCTCATTCTTTTGCATCTATATTTTTCAAGACTCGACTAGAAAGCTAGCATATTAAATTTGAGTCTTAAGGTGGGCTGAGGCGAGCCTGGTGTCAATATTCTCATTTTTATAATCATATAGCATATTGGCATTTATAATGACATTATATATGCTTAAGTTTTAAATGTGTAATGTTGTGTAGCATAGTAAGCTATGTACGTTGTACAAGCTTATCTAATTATACATATATATTCAGAAAAATTTTCTTATGCTACATGTATAATCTATAATGTGGCCACGTGTATGTGGTAGTTGAGGGTGCTACACCTTGCCGGATTCAGACAATAGCCTAGGGAATCTCTCTATAAAGCTTGGGAGAGATTTAAAGATTTGCAAAGGCACTGCCCTCACCATGGCATTCCAGATTGGCTTCTAATGCAAACTTTCTATCATAGATTATTTGAGTCTTTTCAAATTACCATTGATGCAACAACACAAGGCTCCTTCATGAGTAAAACACCAGATGATGCCCATGCACTCCTAGAGAAGATGGCGTCAAACAATTACCAATGGCATAGAGAGAGAAATTAGCCCAAGAAAGCGACGGGTGTGTATGAGGTGGACAGTTTGAGCATGGTGAATGCTAAATTAGAATCCCTTACAAAAAAAGTTAGAAAAGCTGGGTTTTACAGGACATTCATCACAAGTATTCTCCTATAAGGTGTGTGGCGGAGGACATTCTACCAATGAGTGTAAACAAGGTGATTCCTATTCCCAAGGTTGCTCCATTGAACAACTTAATGCCTTGAATAATTTTAATGGCAGACCTTAAGGGAATCTTTACTCGAACATATACAACCCTGGGTGGAGAAATCACCCGAACTTCTCATGGTTGAATCAAGGAGGGAATTCAACTTCAAATCTGACTCAAGGGTATAAAGCACCACCTCCACCTAGTTTCCAACAGAAGAATTCATATCCTCAACAAGAGCCCAAGTCCAATCTTGAGATGATGATGGAAAACTTCATTCAATTATAAACCAATGTTATGCAAAGGGTTGAGGAGAGTCTAAAGCAGCATAATGACAATTTTAAGCGATATGATGTAAGGTTAGAGCAGCTTGCTACATATAATAAAATGCTGGAAAATCAAATAGCATCATAAGCAAGCTCCTCTAATTTTCTCCAGATGGGTCAATTTCCAAGTCAGCCTCAAAACCCAAGAGAACAAGCCAAAGCTGTAACTTTGAGGAGTGTGAAATAGTTGCCTAAGATTGAGCATAAAACTAAAGAGCAACCAGTCAAACCAGAGAAAAAATAAGAAAAAAATATGAAAGCACAGAATAATGATCAAAAGCCTAAGCAGATAAAAACACCTTGCCTACCTTTCCCTCAACAGATGGGTAATACTACACTTGACAGACAATTTCAAAAGATTTTGAAGGTGTTCAAGCAATTAGACATCACCATTCCTTTCTTGGAGGCAGTCACTCAAATGCCAAAGTATGCAAAATCTCTAAAAAACATCATATCAAACAAAAGGAATTGGGATGATCATGTAATCATATACATGAACGAGGAATATAGTGTAATAATTAGAAATAAGCTTCTCTAAAAGCTTAAAGATCTAGGGAGTACAACTATACCTTGTGTTGTTGGTAAATTTTCCATTAGTAGAGATCTTTGTGATCTTGGAGCTAGTGTCATTATAATGCCTTTATTTTTGTGCAGGAAATTGAATATAGGAGAACCTAATCCTACTAATATTTCCTTACAACTTGCTGACAGGTCCATAGTCTATGTTGAAGGGATTTTGGAAGATATACCAATCAAGGTTGGAGATTTCTATGTGTCTTGTGATATTGTGATCTTGGAGATGGAAGAAGATTCCTAAATCCCTATAATTTTGGGACGTCCTTTCTTGGCAACATCCGGAGCAATAATTGATGTAAAGCAAGGCAAGATCAAGCTTGAAATTAGAGAAGAAACAATGGAGTTTGATATGTTTGAGATGATAAAGGATCCTTCTATAATAAGAATATATTTCCGAGTAAATGCATTTTAAAGATGTGTTGAGAACGTTTTCCAACAACAACACCCCTAAGACCCCTTAGAAGCATGTTTAGTTTGAAAAGTTAAACCTGATGAAGATAACCTTGAGGTAGTAGCTTATATTAACACTATAAATACTACCCATGTGCTCCCATATCGTCAATCTTAAAAGTATGAACCCTTACCCCTTGATTTACATCCTATCTATGCTTTAAGGGAGGAAGATGCACCAAAGGTTGAGTTTAAACAACTCCCTCCCAATTTAAGGTATGCCTTCCTAGGTCCCAACTCTACTTATCCTATTATTATTAATGCATATTTAGATGATGAACATGTGGATAAATTGCTTACGAGAGTTAAAGATCATAGGATGATAATAGGATACACCATTGATGATTTGAAAGGGATTAGCCCTTTTTTTCCATGTATAGGATTCATTTAGAGGAATGATGTACTCCTTCCATTGAACATCAACATAGACAAAATCCTAACATGAAGGAAGTGGTTAAGAAAGAAATCATGAAATTGCTTGATGCTGTAATTATATATCCGATATCGGATAACAATTGGGTTAGCCCAATTCACGTGGTTCCTAAGAAAGGCGGCATGATAGTGGTTAAAAATGAGAACAATGAGTTTATCCCTACTAGAACTGTCACGGGTTGGAGGATGTGCATAGACTACAGGCAATTGAATAAGGCCACTAGGAAGGACCATTTTTATCTCCTTTTTATTAACCAATTGTTAGAAAGGTTAACTCAACATTCATTTTATTATTATTTGGATGGGTATTCGGGATTCTTTCAAATCCCAATTCACCCGGAGGACCAAGATAAAACTACTTTCACTTGTCCCTATGGAACTTATGCTTATAAGCACATGCCCTTTGGGTTATGCAATGCCCCAACCACCTTTCAAAGGTGTATGATGGCAATTTTTTCTGAGTTCATAGAGAACATTATGGAAGTATTCATGGATGACTTTTTCTTTTATGGTTCCTCTTTTGATGATTGTTTAAATAATTTGTCCAAAGTTTTATAGATATGTGAGGAAGCTAACCTAGTCTTAAACTATTAAAAATGTTATTTTATGGTCACGAAAGGAGTTTTTTTAGGTAACCTAGTGTTTGACAAAGGCATAGAGGTTGACAAGGCCAAAGTCGATGTGATAGAGAGGCTTTTGCCACCTACAAGTGTAAAGGGGATTCGCAGCTTTTTGGGATATGCCGGGTTTTATAGAAGATTTATTATGGACTTTTCCAAAATAGCTAAACCACATACTAATCTTCTGTCTAAAGATGTTCAGTTTGTATTTGATAAAGATTGTCTTAATGCTTTTTGTAGGTTAAAAGAAGCCTTAATCTCTGCACCAATTTTGTAACCTCCCGATTGGAGCCTCCTTTTGAAATCATGTGTGATGCAAGTGACCATGCTGTGGGAGCTGTTTTAGGGCAACGAAGAGATAAACATGCCTATGTTATTTATTATGTTAGCCATACACTTGATGAGGCCCAATTAGATTATGCTACAACTGAAAAAGAACTCTTAGCTATGGTTTTTACAATTGACAAATTTCGTTCTTACTTAACAGGTAGCAAGGTGATCGTCTTTACTGACCATGCTACTTTAAGGTACCTCCTCTCTAAAAAAGATGCAAAGCCACACCTCATAAGGTTGATCCTCCTCCTTCAAGAGTTCGATTTGGAAATTTGAGATAAAGCTAGGGCCAAAATTGTAGTAGCAGATTATCTCTCCAAATTAAAGTTGCCAAACAGGAAGAATGAGTTGCCAATTGATGATTACTTCAAGGGTGAACACATCTTGCAGATTAATAGCTCTACACATTCGTACGTAGATTTTGTAAACTATTTGGTTTGTGGTGTCCTACCTCCCAACCTCACCTACCAACAAAAGAAAAAGTTCTTTTTAGATGTCAAGTATTATTATTGGGAGGAGCCTCTTATTTATATAGGTACGGAGATGGGTTGATTTAAAGGTGTTTACTTGAAGATGAGGTCCAATATGTACTTTTGCATTACCATTCCCTTGAGTATGGTGGACACTTTAATTCCACTAACACAATAGTAAAGGTACTTCAATGTGGATTTTATTAGCCAATTCTCTTTTGGGATGCTAGGGACTTTGTGCTAAAATATGATCGGTGTCAACGAACAGGTAATATAGGTAGGCACAATGAGATGCCATTGAATGGCATTTTAGAAGTTGAGATCTTCGATGTGTGGGGACTAGATTTTATAGGACCATTCCCAAGTTCTTATAGAAATAAGTACATTTTGGTGGGAGTGGATTATGTCTCTAAGTGGGTGGAAGCAATAGCATCTCCTACCAATGATGCTAAAGTCGTGACAAAGTTCCTTCGTAAGAATATTTTTTCAAGGTTTGGAACACCAAGAGCAATCATTAGTAATGGTGGTTCACACTTTTGCAATCACCAATTCATGAGCTTAATGAAGAAATATGGTGTCACGCATAAGGTTGCTTACTACCCACAAACTAGTGGTCAAGTAGAGATCTCGAATAGAGCAATCAAGACCATACTTGAGAAGACTGTGAATGCCTTTAGGAAGGATTGGTCCTCTAAGCTTGATGATGCTCTATAGGCATATCAGACTGTTTACAAAAGCTCCCATTGGTGCCTCTCCTTTTTTACTACTTTATGGAAATCATGCCATCTCCTCGTGGAATTAGAGCATAAGTCATTATAGGCTACCAAATTCCTCAATTTTGATTTGTAAAAGGTTGGTGAAAAGAGGTTACTACAACTGAATGAACTTGAAGAATTTAGGCTTAACTCTTATGAGAATGCCAAGATTTACAAGGAAAGAACCAAGAAATGGCATGATAAGCACATCATGAAAAAGGAGTTTAAAGAAGGAGATCAAGTGCTCCTGTTCAACTCTAGACTCAAGCTCTTCCCTGGAAAATTAAAATCCAGATGGTCAGCCCTTTTTTAGCCAAGCAAGTGTTCCCTTACGGTGCTATCGAAGTTTAGAGCAAAGAAACTAGAGCACTCAAGGTCAATGGGCAAAGACTCAAAATCTACTTCAACAACGAGCATGTTCCAGTAAGTGCCTCATGTGCACTTCTCAATGTCATTTGATCTCATGATAGGGAAGTCAAGCTAGTGACTTTAAACAAGTGCTAATTAAGAGGCAACCCAATCTATTTTTCTTTCAGTTTCATTTTTTTTATTTTGTTGTCTTTTATTTTCCTTTTAATTTTCATAACTGGAGCTACTGTTAAGTGGTACTACACTCTGGATGCACTTGTTTAACAGAGCTGGAAGGAGTTTTGTTTAGCTTTCATTAAGCAGTATAGATTGAATTCTCAGTTTGAGGTCTCTCTTCAGGAGTTACAGAATATAAGACAGGATCCTAATGAATCCTTTACCGGCTTTCTGACTAGATGGAGATAGAGTTGTAACTGAGCCGAGCTGAGCTGAGTTTTAAAAAACTTGAGCTCGGCTCATCATTAAAATAGAAGGCTCAAGCTCGTGTAATTTCTAAAAGTGGAGCTCGAGCTCGGCTTGTGCTCACTTAGCTCGAGCTCGTTCTTTTGAGAGCTCATATGAAGCTCGTTCATGAGCTCGTCTGTGAGCTCATTTGTAAGCTCGTTCATGAGCTCGGTTGTGAGCTCGTTTGTGAGCTTGGAAGTTTGAAAAAAATAGCTATTTTAGCTTTAAATACAGCTATAATTAACATCACAAACAAGCAAATCTAATAATTTAATACAATGCAAAATATTTAAGGAAAAAAATAAAAACAACACTTTAAGCTTACAAAAAAAATTAAATAAAATTATCTTCTACATTTAAATGCTTAAAATAAACAAATAGCAACTTTAAAATATCTTCTTTAAAACATGCTCTTAATCTAGCACATCCTCTTCATCCAAATCCAAAACCTGCAAACATAAATCCAAAATAAACAATGTATAAGAAACAACAGCAATGACAGGTGCCTAACCTGCAACAAATGAAAAAACATTAAATACCATAAATAACAACAATGACAATAAAGATAAAATTCATAAAAATATACAATGAAGGGGAAAGAATAGAATTGCAGAATCTGAGATTTAAAGGCTAAAAACCCACAAGGACAAGGCCAAGAACACAATCATAAAAAATCCACCAAATACAGGGAACTAAAACACAGAGACAGACATCATGAACTAAAAACCCACAAGCACCAAATTATTATAAAGATAAGAAGGAGCTACAGAAATCGATTGTTACCTGTCACCGAATCTCACAAGCACCCAATTCTAAGCTTTGCAATTACCGACAAAGCAAGAGAAAGAATGACTCAACAATAAGCTTGACAACTAAACATGAACCAAAAACCCAAATTTAAAAAAAAACTCTTGAAGAATAACAGACCAAATACTAAGCAGTAATGTTATGCATTTTTTAAAGATCCACTTTACAAATTTTAGAACTGCTGTCTATGAAACAATATAAACTGAGATTAGTTTAGAAAAAACTCACTTTCTCCAGATAACTACAGCTGAGGGGATGCATTAACTTCAGCATGGAAGTGATTTTCTCCAAATAAAATTGGAACACAGATCTGTTATCACATGCAAGCATGTTGCTAGACAAGAGCAATTAAAAAAAAAGTTACACTCCATAGTTCATTCTATAATCAGAATCACAATTCACCTTCAAAAAACTTCATAGTCATAAAGAAAATGAAAGAGAATAAAGCCCCTTGAAAATCCAATTCTTTTAGACTAAACACAACCACTGTAGGAAAAAAAAAGGTACAAAATGGAAATTTTGAGAAAGAGAACCCTTTAGACTCATCTCAAAATTACCCATCCTACATTTATAGTAAAAACAAAAAAAATATATATATCATCAAATGATATAAAGACAGAAATCAATTTATATATAAACGTAAGATACATTCTTTAAAATAAAAAATACAAACTTTTACCCAAAAAAGAGAAAGAAAGATAGATATCATAGCAACCCATAAAACTGAAATTACCTGATATCGAGTGGATCAAGAAAAAGGATGATCTGGGAAGAGAAAAATAAGAGGGAGGAAAGGAAGCAGATGGTGATGATTTTTTTTAGTATTATTATTATTGGGAGAGATGACG
>CATIWO010139444.1:0-15226 GCA_949673435.1 Macaranga tanarius | reverse complement strand
TTCATATATTATTAATCAATTTTTTTGGACAGCTTTTTTACATATATATAAATTTATTATATTCATTTTTTATATATAAATATTTTTATTTATATTTTAATACACACACACACTATATATAGGCCTATTGGTGAAAAAAATCCAAACGTTTGAAACTCTCTGCAATCTAATCCCAAACTTTTAATTTTTGCAATAATGTTTCAATTTAGCAAATGTTCGACAATTTTAACACAAATAGTTTTTTGGTCAAAATTCACTAAAAATGCTGATGTGGCATCTTAAAAAATGTCCAATTTACCCTTTTTAATTTTCTAAATGTATAATGATCTATTGGTATAAAAATCCAAACATTTGAATTTTTTAGCAAATTTATACCAACTTTCAAATTTTGATAAAATATTTTAATTTAGCCAATTAATAATAATTATTTAAAATTAAATAAAAATACAAGCACAATAAAAGAATTAAATTTATTCTTAAGAAATTGTTAAATTCGCAAATAATATTTATAATAATTTTAAAAATTAAAGATATTTTTAATATAAAAATTATTACTCTAGTTAATTTAAAATTTTAATTATTTCATACTTATTTATATGAAAATAGTTTAAAATATCTAATTTTAAAATTCAAGGAAATTTTTTATTATATATATATATATATATATATATATATATATATATATATATAATTTTTAAAAATTTATTAAAATAATAGTTAATCACAAATAAAAATTTTATCACGTGTAAATTTAATTTTTCAATTATCATGTCAACACTTTTTATTTATTTGGTCAAATAATTTTAAATTGAAATATTTTTTAAAAAAATTAAAAATGAGATAAAACTGCTAAAGTCGTAAATGTTTGAATTTTTTTATGCTAATAGACATTTATTAACTTTACAATATAAAAGGTAAATTTGACATTTTACATATGTCACATCAGCTTCTTATATTTATGTTAAAATTGCCAAACATTTCCTAAATTGGGACATTATTATAAAAATTAAAAGTTTGGGATTAAATTGTAAAAAGTCACAAATGTTTGGATTTTTTATATCAATAGACTATATATATATACGCCTTTAAACTTGTACCACATTCCCGATCGAGCCAGGTAGGACCACAAGGGTGGCAAAGCTCTCGCCAAGAGTTTTTAAAGTCCTGCCAACTCATCCACACCCTCTTGGGTATATTAGTCATTAAATATATAAACATCAATATTTACAAATAGATTTACTAAACAATTAACATTAATTAACTATTAGCTAACTGCTATAAAGCTAACAACTATCAGTTATCAGCTATAGTTTATCCAAACAAGCCCTATGATTGAATTCCATATTAAAATCAACCCAGTAAATATTTATAACACATTTTTATTATATTAATTAATTTTTGTCTAGTAAATATTGATCCACGCAAACATCATATAAATTATGCGTAAAGCTAAATTTACTCTTAATGAAAAATAAAAATTTATATTTATACTTAAAATTAGGAAGTTTAGAACATTAATAATTATTATATATAATTTAAATTTTTTGATATTATGTATTAATTTTTACTAATAATAATAACATTCAGTAAATACTATAAGCAATATATGTGAATGAAAAAAGATATATTAATTAATAAAAAAATTCGAAAACACCAACCTTTGATGATCTTATTTCAATTTTTTTAATTCTAGAAAATATGTGCTCATTTAAACAATTTCTCATCATTTGAACTTAAATAACCATTGAATCAAATGCTAGGTATACCTTTAAAATTTTAAATAATAAATTTAATTTAAAAACTCAAATATAAAAAACAACATTTTTTTTAGGAGCGCCGTTTTTACTGGATAAAAATTTTGCCCACAATCACTATATTAGCTGAAATTTGGATATATACCTACATCATATAAAATGGATAAATAGTAAAAGATATTGATTTCGTATATCTACAGTAAAATAGAACAATTTTCTTTTGACGTTTTAAACTTAAGTGTCTTTAATATATTTCAAATAACTAAGAATTAAGCGTTCCAAAAAAGAAACTAAGAATTAAGCAATTTATAATAATTTTAATTAGTTGGTATAATATTTTATTATGATAATAAATTGTTTATACATTTAACAAATAGATGAAGACTTAATTTTAATTTTTCAAATCTCATGTCAGTATATTTTCTTTAATTTAATTAAATAGTTGTTTATATTAAAATTGTCGAAAATTGTCTAGAATAGAAATATTTTTTAAATTAAGAGTTAGAATGAAATTGGTAAAGATCCTAAATGTTTAAAATTTTATAGTGATATATGTTTACAAATTTAATAATTTTAAAAGAGTAAATTTGATATTTATAATGTTCATTTTTTATTTTAATAAAAAAATGTTAACACTAAAAATTTTGTTTTTCAAAAAAAAAAAAAATTTTAAAAAATTAGATAAAATATAATATTATACAAAAATTTAAAATAAAACTAATCATAAATTCGCTGCAGAATAAAATAATTAAGAAATAAATTGAATAAAATAACAACTAAATAAACTGAAAATAAAATATATCCCAAAAATTTTACTTTCTTAAATTTTTATTGCTATAATTTTTTTAGTTATAATAGAATTAGTTTTGAGAATTTTTAGGTTAGAATTGAAATATGTATATTTAAAAAAATTATAATTTTTAATAATTTAGAAAAAAAATAATTGAGAAATTTGAGGTAGAAAAATACGTACTATATAAATATACTTATGTTGACTCTTTGCATGATCATCATGTTGATTAATCATATCAACCTTTATTTTGACTTTAACAATCAATTTTAATTGCTAATTTTTTCATTTAAGTGTCATTATAAGTTAGATTAAAGTTTTTGATTAAGCAAGCATTATGGGTTGAATTAAAGCTCAATTGAAGCCCTCAAATGTCCTCTTAAAATGTCCTTAAAAGTTATATGGATGATTATAACTCAAGAGAAATCAATCGGAGCTAAAAACATAAAATTTTTTACAAGTCAGTTGCCGCTCACAATCTTGATGGTGCACTTCACGATCCTAAGGAGCACCCGAGCCAAGCTTCTCTTCTCCAAATGAGGGCTGAGCCCCTCATGATCATGACACGATCGTGAGGAGCTGCTCATGATCATGAGGAGCCGCTCAGGATCTTGAGGAGCTCTCCAACGGGTATATTTGAATATAATGGTCATATTTTCGACGCTCACGATCCCGAGGGTGCCGCTCACGATCCTGAGCGGCTGAAATCCTGCAAAAAGTTGAAATGAAATTGAATGAAAATGGAAGTGTTTTTGGGGGGTTTCTAACAGCTATTGTTTCACCTCCAACTATAAATATAAGGCTTGGATTCATTTAAGAAGTGAGAGAGTTGGTAGAGCAATTGAGAAATTATTGATCATTCATTGTGAGGATTAAATCTTTGCATATTTTAATTCTTCTTTGTATTTTATTCTACATTCAACTCTTGTGAGAGTTGTGGAGTGTTAGTTTATAGAATCTCTCTTTCTACACTTTCTTGGGGTTAAGAAGTAGGTAGTGAGGATCTAAATCAACAAAGTTTAAGTGTTAGCTCTGTAAAATACTTGTGCTGTGAAAGTTTTAAGTATGAGCATTGAGAAAAACATTTGGGTTGTAAGAAGTTACTGTTGAGCCTAAAAAATACATTTGTAAAGGTTTAGTGTGAGCCTCAAAATACTTGTAACAATCTTGAGAAATAAGATTGGGGTGTTTTAAAATCCTAACTTGGGGATAAGTTAGGTAAGAGATGTAGGATTGGTTGATAATACGAACTCCTTAAAATTATTGTCTTTGTATTTGTTGCTTTGCTTCCATTATTTCATCCTTTCATTCTTTCCTTCTTTTATTAACTTCTCAATCTTTCTTAATCAAATAAAAATTTTAATTAGCCCTATTCACCCCCCTCTAGGGCAACCTTCAACTTAGAATTTGAGTATTATTAGGAGAGTATTGAGATATATATAATAGTGTTTTAATTATAAAAATAATAATAATAAATAACTATTGTAAATTTTTTATTTAAATTTTTTTAGGAAAAATTTAAATAATTCAACACATAAACTTTTAAAAAGAAATGTTGGTGAGGGACACTTGTCAAATTTTGGATTTAATGATTTAAAGGCTCAATATATATATATATATTATAAAATTTAAATTTTTGATGCCAGTAGCTAAAAAAATAACTGCATTACTAAGAAAATTCTGTTCAACTTGAATTTTTATTCAACAATATTATCCAATAATTTAATAGAAGTTATTTAATATGCTACTTTGTCTGTTGCAACTTTATATTATCTAGACAATCATGTTCATAGGATTTTTTTTTTTTCACTCATTAGCTCCCATTAGATTTCGAATTTGAAATCTCCGAGTCCTGAAGACATTTTTTTTAAAAAGGTAATGGCAAACGTCGCGCCGCGCGACATGACTGATTTCGAATTTAAAATTTCTGAGTTTTGAAGATATTTTTTAAAAAAAAGTAATAGTAAACGTCGCATTGCGCAGCGTTTACAAATTTGTCCCTCTCCCAAAACAACAACCTTCCTATAAATGGAAGACATTTTTATATTAAAAAATTTTTTTATCGGTATCATGTTGCGCGACGTTGCGAGATGCGATACCTATCACTACCCTTTTTCAAATGAAAATGAGATAGCAATAGATTAAACAAAAGAAGCAGAAATATACATAGACAACGAGGAACTTTTGCACGCAGGAACGTAGACAACGAGGAACTTCACCCTTCAGCCAATTTTTAGTGACATAGTTTTTTTTAGTTTAAAATTTAGTACTTCCTCCATAAATGTAATTAATATAGTCAGAATATAACTTCTTATATATTTTTTTATTGATATTATAAAACTTATAATATTTTATTAAAATTAAATAATTTCAGAAAAAAGCATAACAAAATATAATTATTTTTAGTAAATTAAGTGTAACTATAAACATTGACCTCTAATCCTCCATGATTATAAAAATGTATACATTAAATATGGAGACCAAGATTTAATCTTCTATTTTCCCTGGTTCTCCCCTTGTGGTAGGAAAATTGAACCACGTCAATCAGCTCAAAAAAAAAAAAAAAAAGTAACCTCTAATTTAAACGGGGTAAAAAGAAAATTAGTTTATAATTTTGGGATTGAGAGAGTATATACTTTTAATTTTTTTAATTTATATTTAAGATTATGATGCTAATTTCATTTTAATTTTGGCTACATTAAACTCAATTTTGTAATTTAAATAGGTGATATGAGATCATATTTAAATATAACGGAAAAATAATGATCAATTATTAATGAATATTCACTTTTACCACTAAAATTTATCAAATAATCAAACATTTTTAAAAATATATATAAAATGTACTTGTAAAAAAAAGAAAAATTCTCATAAATCCTTAAAAATTCGTACAAATATAAAGTATTAATTAAGTGCATCTTCAGTGTTATGTTAGTTGCTTGAGTTTGAAAATTGAGTTTTATTTAGTTAGAGACTAGATTTTGAATTGATACCATAAATCAGATACACAATTGATTCCACTATTTGTTTTTTATTTTCAATTTCTTGTCGTTTTTTTTTTCCTAATCAGCATTGCCAATTGGAAAATAAGAGGAAAAGAGTTGAAAGGTACCATATAGAGTTATTTTAAGTAATGATCAGTAACTTAATTTTTTTCGATTTTCAGATTATGACCGCCCACCTGCTTGGTTAAATAAAACAAAACAAAGGGTTTTGTCATATTGCTAGAAGCTGATCGACCTATATATCATTCTGTTAGTTTAATGATTTTAGAATAATAAAATTAACTTTCTCTCAATATCAAGACTTGCTTTCATTACGGATTCGATGAGTTTCTTTAACTAAGCAACTGCCTATGAGTTTATGTTAGGTTTTTTATGCTTGAAACTTATTTTTTTTTTTTAAAGATTAGCTATGTACGTGTCTTATTATTCATGCTAGTTAGCTATGTTACTTGATATTAGAGTAGGTAAGTCGTTTATTTTTATATTGGGTGAATATGATAGAGTAAGCAATCATATTCATGATGATAGTCAGAGTATAAGAGCCTGAAAAATTGTGTCATAATCAAAAGATAGTGTCTAAAGTTTTTAATAACATAGAAGATCACAAGTTCAAACGTATAAAGGGACACTTTAAAAAATTAATGATCAATTTGATGTTTTGATGGTAGATACGAACAAAGATCAATTTAATGATGTAACTTGAAATTAACATGTTACATATTTATTTTTGCAAACATGCATGAACGTCAAAATTATATAGAAAATAATCATTATGATAATATTTTTGTTAATTGAATTGCAGAAATGAAACAAATTTTTGAACACATGAAGATCTCTAAAGAAAACATTTGAATTATTGGCTTTTAGATTAAAGGGATGCACTTGTTTTTTTGTGGATGTTACAATCCACACTACTAGAATGCAGCGATTTACTGTCGGAAATTAGCGACGGATGATTTTCCGTCTCTAATTACTGACGAATTACCGACGGAAAAAAAAATTCCGTCAATAAAATCCCAAAAAATTCAGGCACCAATAATTGGCGCCTAAAATAGCGACGGAAATAGCAACCGATTAGCGACGGATAGAGCATCCATCCTTAATCGGTCGCTAAATATGCAGAAAATAATGGCGCGTAGTTGTAGCGACGGAGTATATTATCCGTCACTAATTTAGCGACGAATAGAAAGGTCCGTCACTAAATAGCGACGGATAGAGTAGCCGTTGCTATTTTGTGACATTTTTAAAAAAAAAACTAACGAAAACCCCATTCTATTTTTCTCTTCCTCCTCTTCTTTACAGCCGCCGCCCCTCTCCCCATCACAGCCGCCCCTCGCCCCTCTTCCTCCTCTTCACAGCCGCCCCTCTCCTCCACGATGGTCTCCCCTCTTCCTCCTCTTCTCCTCCACTGCCAGGCGTCGGCATCAGCTTCCTCTTCTCCACCGTCGACGACTGACCTCCCATCACCGCCGGCATGGTTGTGGCCACGAGTAAGTTACTCCTCTTCCTCCCTCTTTTGATTTTTGTTCATGGATTCTATGGATTTTTTTATCATTTAATTCTTTTATTAAATTAATTATTGATGTGCTAATTATTTATATAAATTTATTTTAGATGTAAATTGTTGAAGTAGTTTTTTTTTTTTTAGATTATTATGCATATTTATTTTAGATGTATTATGCAAACTCCTAAAATAAATTGTTCTATTTTTAATATCTAAGAAATTAATGATAAATTTGTTTAACATGAAAATTATAAATTAATATGTTTTTTTATTGAATTATTAAATAATACAAATAAAATAAATTAACTTAAAATATATTAACAATAATAAAGTGTATTATAAATTAATATTATTTTATTTAATTATTTTAAAATATAAATAAAATAATTGTCAATTTAATAAATTAAATAAATAATATTTAATAAAATGTGAAATATGAGTTAGAGTATTTTGTAAAAATAATTTCATCTTTTTTATTTTAACTCTATAATTATTTGTATAAAAAAAATCAAATTACACCCTAGAATTTATATTTATCTTAATATTTTTAAATTAAGTTATGTATTATTTATTTAATATTTCAGAATAATACACTTTATACTACACTTCGAAAGAATTTCTATTGTTTTAAAATTTTATTGAACTCAATTTTTGTTTGATTTGAATTAAATATTTAAAAACTAAAATGAATTGACTTGGTTAAATTTTGATATAAATAACAACATCATAATGCTCCATTTCATTAGTTATATCTAATAATAAAATAAACTTTAAATAATATTAGATGAATAAATAAAAAATTTGAAGTTTTTGATGAACTGCGATAGACATTTATTTTTTGGAGAGAAAATGCAATGATAAAAAAATATATGTTATCGTTTTTTTTTCTTGCAGTTGTTATATTGTATAGAATTGTTGGTGTTTCATTGCAGGATTGACCCTACTTTAGTAGGAAGATGTCTTTATTTTAGGGGAGGTTCTGCTGAATTTTTAGTAGATTTCTCGTAATTTTATTTTGTTTAGTATTTGTAGCTGGTTTCAGTTTTTTTTGAAGATTGTATACGTTAGAAAATACGTTCTTATTTTATTTTGGTATTCTTAATTATAGATTTTTCCAGAGGATAGCTATTGTATCGAGTCCCAGTTTGGACGGCACGTCATTAAGATAATTTAATAGCACTCGTTTGTTGCCAATAGCCTATTTATATATATTTATATATTTCTGACAAGCATGCACTGTTATGCAATTTTAATTCTATTAGATATAGTTTTTATTATTAAATCTATTATAAATTAATTAATATATTCTTATAATTATTAAAATAAATTAATATAGATAGTATCCAATGATTAATGATAATAATTAAAATTATTGAGCTTAAAAAAATCAACTTTTTGTTTGATTGTTCAAATTTATTTATTACTTTTAAAGTGCTTAATTTTTTTTTTTTTTATGAAATTGATTGATCTTGAAGTTTTTGGTGAATTGTGATAGACTTTTATTTTTTTGGAGAGAAAATGCGATGATAAAAAATACACGTTATCATTTTTTTTTTTTGCTATTTTGATTTTGTATAGAATTGTTGGTATTTTATTGCAGGATTGGCCCTACTTTAGTAGGCAAATATCTTTATTTTAGGGGAGGTTCTGCCGAATTTTCAGTAGAATCCTTGTAATTTTTTTATTTATTCTTTATAGGTGGTTTCAATTTTTTTGAAAATTGTGTACGTTAGGAAATACGTTCTTTTTTATTTTTTTATTCTTAATTATAGATTTTTCCGGAGGATAGATATTGTCTCGAGTCCTAGTTTGGACTGCACGTCATTGAGGTACTTTAACACCACTCGTCAGTTGCCAATAGCCTATGTATATATATTTATATATTTCTAGTTGTATTTTATGTATATATGTTTACAAATCAGTACATGTATGTGTTTTTATAGTTTATTAGTTACTTAACAGTTGCTCTGACCATGGTAAATAGCCTTAGTTAGCTGTAAAATATCCGTTCAGTGTACTCAACAACGAGTGCACTGGATTGTTCGAGTGGATAATTTGTATAAGTGATTCTGACATTCTCGACCACGTACAAAACTTATGCATACAATATAGATATGTTCGACTTCTTTTTGGTAATTGTTCTCTAGGTGCATATTATACTATATGTCATGCACAACCAACGTATAATATGCTTCATTTGACTTTGCTGGGTATATAGTACGAATAGTGCATTTGGAGAAAGGCTGACGAATTTTTTATATACTGTATGCAAACGTGATCGAATGTTAGCACCATTTATACAAATGGGTTAGGGCCAAACCTATAAAAGCCTGTTAACTTAAACAGTCTTTCAGACATCTGGGTTCCCCATCTCTATACTAACTAACTTCAACCTTAATTGCTGATAAATGAACCTTCAGCTGTACACAGATGAGACAGGATCAGTTATGGATATATGAAGGAAGAGTTATTAATAGGTTGTTGTCCTCAGAGTTCATTGATAAAGTTGAACAGTTTATTGGCTTTGTAACTTCACATCCCTAGTGCATGAGTGGGGGTAAAATTAAGTGTCCTTGTATGAAGTTCAAGTGTAGAAACTAATGTTTCCATGAACTTGACATTGTGTGGTTCCACATTTTAAAGAACGGGTTTGTGGCTGATTATTGGGATTGGATATATCATGGTGAGCAGAGAATGGCAGTTGAACATGACACTTTTGTTAATAATTTCCCCTAGTCATCTTACCAGGCTGATGATGAAAACTATTGTTCATACCAGAGAATGGTTATTGATGCTGTTGGTCCAGCTTTCAATCCATCCGTCTCAGATGAGCAACCAAACCCAGAAGCACAAAAGTTCTATGACATGATGCGTGCAGCTGAAAAAGAAGTATGGCCAGGGAATATAAGACATTCTTAATTGTCTACAGCTGTAAGAATGTTAGAATTGAAATGTACGTATCAATTTTCAAAGAGTGCGTATAACGATTTTAGTGAATTCTTTTAGGAAATCCTCCATGACTATAATTTGATGCCAAAAGACTTTTACAGCACGAAGAAGTTAGTTCAGGGTTTGGGTTTGCTTGTGGAAGTGATACATTATTATTTTAACAATTGCATAATATATTGGGGTGCAAACTCTGATAGGCTTAATTATACTTTTTTTGGGCATGATAGGTATAAGCCTAATAGACGGGGATCATCGAAGAGGAAAGGAAATGTTCCATATAAGAAAATGCATTACTTCCCCCTAACAGCTAGGCTCCAAAGACTTTATGCCTCTAGTGTAACAACTTGTGAGATGCGATGGCATGTAGAGCATGAGATGGAAAATGGTAAAATGTCGCACCCATCCGATGTACTAGCTTGGAAACTGTTTGATCATAATCATGAAAATTTTACTACAGAAGTGCGTAATGTGTGACTTGGTTTGTGTTCAGATGGATTTCAGTCGTTTGGGTAAACTGGCCAACAATACTCTTCTTAGCCAGTGGTCATCACTCCATATAATTTGCCTCCAGGACTATATATGAGGGTGGAGTTCATGTTCCTAACTGTGCTAGTCCCATGTCCAAAAAATCCTAAAGGATGTGTTGATGTGTTTCTTCAGCCATTGATAGCTGAACTAAATGACTTATGGTCTAATAGGGTCCAAACTTATGACATTTCAAAGAGACAAAATTTTCAAATGTATGCGGCATTGTTGTGGACCATAAATGACTTTCCTGCTTATTCAAAATTGTCTGAATAGAGCACATAGAAAAACTAGCTTGTCCACATTGCATGGAGGACTCTGATGCATTTGCGCTTCCTTGCAGTAGTAAACAATCATGGTTTAACAACCACAAAAAATTCTTACCTAAAGACCATCCATTTAGGCAGAATACAACTGCTTTTATAAAGGGTAAGAGAGTCACGGAAGAGTTTAGGGGTGTCAAAATTGGAGAATCTATTATTAAAGAATTGACGAACAGAGGAATCAAGAAAATTACAAAAATTGATGCTAAAAAAATCAACGGTCCAATTTCAAAAACTTGTGGTTGGAAAAAAAGAGCATCTTTTGAGATTTGTCATATTAGAGCACACTATTAATTAGACACAATATTGATGTTATACACATTGAGAAAAATGTGTTTGATAATATTTTTAATACCATTCTTAATGTACCCGAAAAAATAAAAGATAATGTGAAATCCCGAGAAGAGTTGAATGTTATATGTCGGAGGCCTCAATTAGCTAAAGATACAGGAACTGGGAAATATCCAAAGGCCTCATATATCTTAGACAAAGATTTGAAGGCACTATTGTTTGAATAGGTGAAAAAGCTAAGGTTTCCCGATGGTTATATGTCAAATATGGGTAGATTTATTGATGTAAGTGGAATACGAATGTCTGGTATGAAAAGCCATGATTATCATATTTTTATGCAGAGATTGTTACCAATAGCTGTACGAGAACTTTTACCGAAAGAAGTGTGGAAACCCATAACTGAGTTGTGCCTTTTTTTTTTGAGAGTTTACTGCAATAACTCTTAATAAGAATGATCTAATCCATTTGGACAAGGATATTTCAGTGATATTATGCAAGCTTGAGCACATCTTTCTACCAAGTTTCTTTGATTCAATGGAACATCTTCCCGTACATCTTGCCTATGAAGCTAGAATTACAGGTCCTGTGCAATACAGATGAATGTATCCTTTCGAAAGGTATATTTGAACAATTCTCAATTATTTTTAACCTTTATGAATAACAAATAAATATTATAATACTTGTCATTATCACAGAGACCTGCGAAAGCTGAAAGGAAAGTCACAAATAAATTTCATGTGGAAGGGTCAATATGTAATGGATACCTTATGGAAGAAGCGGCAAAGTTTGCTTCATATTATTTCTAGAATGGGGATGCAACATTTCCTAGAAGAATGCAACGGAATGAGGTCTTTGAATATGATATTGAGGATGACATTGATCGACTTTCTGTGTTTAAGCATCAAGGGCAACCTATAGGTACGGCTGGTTTATGGATGTTGATAAACCCTGAATATAAGGCATCAATGACTTATGTATTACTGAATTATCCAGAAGTTTAACCTTATATAGCGTAAGAACTGTTCCCATTAATTCACATTCAATAATATTCAATGTAATAATTATGTGAAATTCATTCTTGAACTAGATTGTACGTGAATACTCTGCGAGAGTATAACTCAGAAATCACGGATGAAGAGGTTGATGGGTTGCTTGAGATGAAATTTGCTTCATGGTTTTATCACTATGTAGGTTTAGAATTTTTATTGTCTGAAAACTGTCATAAATTTTTAATATCAGTCATTGTGTTGACATGGTATCATTATATTTCTTAACTATATTCTAGGCTCAAAACTTGACAAACAATGTTTCAAATCTTTATATGAGAAGCCTAGCGCAAGGACCAATTAGATCAGTGAGAATATTTAAAGAGTTTTTTGTTAATGGCTATAGGTTTCATATTAAAGCCTATGGCACTGATCGAGCAATAATGAATAGTGGTGTTTACATTAAATGATCTAAGTACAGTATTACAGAGAGTGATTATCAGGCTGCACAAGTTTATTATTGCTCATATCCCAGCAAAAAGAGAGATAGAGCCAATTGGTGGGCAGTTTCGAAAGTGAAGCCAAGATCACTAATTGAAATGCCAAAGAGCTCAAAATCTGCAAGTATTGTTCCTCCATTTCAAGATGATGACATATCAGACGTAAGAGTTGATGTTCGCATAATAGATGATTCAGCAAATTTTATTGACCTAAGTGGCCAAGAGGAGGATGTAGATGAAGAAGAGAATGAAGAAGAAGATTTTGAGTATGAAACATCATCAGAAGATGGAGATGAGGAAAATGCACTGGAAGAGACAGACGATGAGTAATTGTCATTTACAATAATTATTTGTAATTTGAGGTTAAAGTTATGTACTAAAAAAGATGTTAGAAAAATAATAAATATATTTATGTTAATCTTATGGATATGTTCATTGTATATTATTAATTTTGTTGCATTAATATTGGAATATATGTGATATAAATTTTGCTAATCTTTTATTGTCTAACTTTGGATTATGTTTTTTTATATATGAGGCATCCTGGATGAAGTCGAGCAGGTAGAGAGACAGCGGCCAGAGGTCGTAATGGAGGACGGGGAAATTCTCAGCATAGTTCACCTTCTACTGCTACTGCAGCATCTTCATCTAGTACCGTGGCACCCTCAGCTTCATCTGCACATTCCCACAGGAGCATTACCCATCAGAGGAAGAGGACCTAAATCAGTCGGAGGAAGAAGTAGAGCCCCCTCCACCTAGGGATCATACTATTGTAAGCATTGATAGATAAAGGTATAATTTATATTAAAGTAGACGAATGAAGTATATTGATGTGATATTAATTGCAATGGTATGAAATTTTTTTTTTGTGTAAACATTGATGAAAATTAAAGTATTAATACTTAGTTATAAACTTGTGAATATTTTTATATTTGCAACAATAACTAAAGGTTTAGTTGTTATTTTTCTCTGAGTAGTGCATGTAAATAGTATATTTTTAGTTGATTAAACTATTAATTATATTCATCATGTGTGAAATATTGTTTATATTGTAATATAAATGCAGGAATTGATTAGACCCTAGCGGCAGAGTTTCGAGGATTTGCACATAGATTTACAAGCGACGTTGGTTCGCAGAAGAGTGGCAATGGGTAGCACTTAGTCAGGATCAGATTAACTTCTACTAGGAGGAGTTTAAAGTGAAGATTATTTTTTATATCTAAGATTGTAATCAAATTTTTATTATTTCATTTGAACACTTATATACATATAGAGAGATCATATATTAAAACGTAAATACACCTTACTTTGAGTCTATAAATTTTTCAGGTGGGAGGCTACTGACGAGCATATAAAGGATGTGTGGGCACAACACGCAGCAAATCGGTATAAAAATAATTTGTCAACATATAGAAGGTCAAACACACAACATGGGTCGATATCCGATAATGTATGGAAAGCTTGGCAAGAAAAATGGACGTAGCAAGATTACATTGAAAAACATACCAAAGCAAGTAAAAATTAACTATTTGAAAAAGCCGGTCCAGGTACAGGTCCTTCTAAGCACACAGGAGGGTCTAGATCTATGATTGAGCATGAGCGAGCTATGGTACGTACGAAATATTAAATATTAAAAATTATATGTAACAAATAGCTAATTAATAGTTGTTTGATAATGCATGTCATTGTGAACTATATTAATGTATTAAGATTAATTATTTCATTATATTCTTTATTTATGTTTATAATAATATAATATATTATTCATTTGTTAAAACCATAAATAATATGTAGACTGAGCAAGATGGAGTACGACCAAGCGCACATAAATTGTTCAAGGCCACCCACACGAGCAAGTCAGATAGAAGCAAATTTATTGATAAGAGATCAGAGATAATTAATGTAAGTTCACAAATTTTTTCCCTGAGTTTTGTATCATGTTCAGTGGCCACAAATAAATAATGCACTTATGTAAGTAGTTTGTGCATATAATACATAATATGATAATGTATTTAGTTTTTGTCATTTAATTTAGGCGTGTTTCGAAGAGATGCTGGCTGTCGCTTCGCAACCGGTAGAGGAGGGAGGAGAGGCACCTGAAGTTGATGAGAACCAGATTTTCCTTCAAGTAGCTGAAGGAAAACAAAACTAATGAGTGTACAGTGTTGGATCTTCAATGTCAACTTACTATACGAGCGGTTCCCGTACTACCGGTGTGACATCCTCGATGCAAGATTTGTCTCGGGCTGCTTTTGATGATGCGGTTGAGAGGTATGTGCAGAGTAGATTAGACGCTGTTTGATTTGAGCTTCGCTGTGAGTATGATCAACAGCGCTCTGAGCTTTGCTCTGAGCTTCACCGTGAGTATGATCAGTTGGTTGCTGAATTTCGGCGAGAGCTTCAGACTTTGACGAGGTGGGCATACAGTTCTGGTATGCGACCTCCTATACCTCCACACTCATCTCCTTCTCCAGCTTCACACACAGCTCCTTCAGATGCTAAGGGTGATCTTAGTCTAGATCATACCACAGATTTAGTGGACCAGTAGGTTTTGATACTGTTTATGTAACACATGTTTGAAATTGTTGATAAATTGTAC
>CATIWO010139442.1:0-16537 GCA_949673435.1 Macaranga tanarius | reverse complement strand
TTTTTATTCATTTAAATATTTTAAAAATATATTATTACAAAAAATCATAATTTTATAATAAATTATTTAGTAAATAATTTATTTTAAATTATTTTAATGAATAATTTAAATTTATACATTGTATTTTTAGAAATTTTTTTAATTTATTTAGGCTCGTTTAAGCTCGTGAACAGTTCGCGAACACTCAGCGGCCTAATGAGCTCACTCGAACTCGGCTCGTTTATAAATAAATCAAGCCTGAACTAGCCAAAGTTCGGCTCGACTCGGCTCGTTTACACCATAGCTATGTAATTCCCTTTTTTTTTTTAGCGTTTGGAAACCAAATTCTCAGGGATGTGCATGTAATTGCATGATAAATTATTTGCTATGTTTTGTTATCAAT
Source organism: Macaranga tanarius (assembly GCA_949673435.1). Taxonomy (NCBI): domain Eukaryota; kingdom Viridiplantae; phylum Streptophyta; class Magnoliopsida; order Malpighiales; family Euphorbiaceae; genus Macaranga; species Macaranga tanarius. Next base: position 16,155 of record CATIWO010139442.1, on the reverse strand, counting down.
GAAACCATTAAATAAACAAAAGATACTTCTAAAAAGTTTTCAACAAATGATAATATAAAATATTTACATCCTTTTATTTTTAATTTCATGATATATCTAAAAGTTAACTTTTTACAAAAAATTATTAATTATACCATGAAATAAATTAAAAATACTAGAATATTTAATAGTAGTGTAATGTAACTTAATAAAGATCTATAATGAAGAAGTATATTAATACAAGATATTATTAACTTTCCAATTTTTTTTATTATAACTATAATTTTAATAAAACAATTGTTTACTTTTATTCATTAATTAAGTTATTTTATTTTAAATAATAATTATTTTCTTAAAAATTTAATAAAATAATTAACATTAATTTTATAATTTGTAAAAAATTTTGACTAACAACTATTTTATTAAAATTTTAATAAAGTGTAGTAATGCAAAATTTAAAACAATAAATATGATAGGATCATTTATCTCTTGATGATTCCACAAAATTAAGATTATATATATGTAACACTAAGTCTAGTGTTAATCACCTTGGAAAAACATTAATTTTCACAACTCTTTTTACTCTTAGTTATTTGCTTATTATACCATGAACTATACTCATTTTCTACAATCTATCTTATTTTGAAAATTGTGGTAAATTGGTATATGATCTTTTCGATTTATTGTAAATTTGCCTACGGTCAAAATAGCTAGTGCTCATTCTGACATGACATACATATATAAATTATATGCTTATATTGAAATTAGAAGAAGAAATTAATAATTTTTCTATCCTTAAACTTCATCTTTTTTTTAAAAAATATATCCTTATTTTTATTATGTATATTTTAAAAATTTAATTACTTATTTTTAAGTATTAAATTTTTTTCTAATTCCTGAACCAATGTATCTTTTTTGTTTCAATTAGTTCAATTATAGTTATTATTATTTTTTAGATTTATCATTAAATTTTCACAACAATTGAACTTATCAATTTTGCAAATTATTTTAATTCTATTTAATTTTAAAATTACTAAAAAACTGCTATATATTTAAATTTAATTTTAAAATTACACATAAATAATAGTTCATAATTTGAAAAATATTATCATTAATGACAACATATGAAATTACTCCACATATAATTTTAAAATATTTGTCATTTAACTAATTTATTTATAATATTTGAAGGGCAATAGTAATAGTTTTAATTTTTCATCTTAAAAATATTAAAAAGTTATACTACTTTATTCTATCAACTTCACAATTTATTTTATAAAATTTTAAAATTATATTTAGAGATGTATATGATATTTTTTTTATGTGATCATGTGTATATTTTTATAAAAAATTTATTCAAATATTCATAAAAATACATTTGAAATGTGTGGCAAATGTTTCACTTGATTATAATCTCAACTTACTAATTATGAGAATATTTTTGCTATTATATACTTTGTATCTTCACATTGGTATTAGAATGGAGTGCTTTTATAAGATTCATTTAATTTGCAAAAGAAGGAAAGATAACTATAACATAGAAGAACCTTCAATCAGTAGGGTTATTTATAATTACTGTCCCTAAGGTTTGGCCATTTTTCTATCATCATCTTAAAAATGTAATTGGGCATAGTGAAACTCCTGACTATTAATTGTGGTTATACTGAACCTTCAATTGTCAAATTCTAGTGAGATTATCACCGGAATACTAATGTGGTACAATAGTTGCACAATGACATGGAAAAAAATAATTTCTTCAATAAAAAAAAATGGCCACATGCAGCTGCTCACGTGGTCACTTATTCTTAAAAAAAATTTAAGACTTTCTCTCACCTAGGATTTAACCTACCACTGGTTCCCTACTATCCTTTCTCTCTCTTCTTTTACTCTATTTCAGTACTATAAACCAAATAAACTTCTCTCTTTCAACCAGAATGCAAAATAGCTCCCAAATATGGGTGGAAGAAAGTCCTAAATTTGTTTGAGAAAGTATTGGTGTGAAAAGAGCAATTTCATCGAATTCACCGACAATTTAAATAATAAAAATAATTTGAAAGCAATTAATGTTATGTTCTAGCAACACTCATACTATAAATTACTAAAAGTAATGATCTTTTTATTCAAATTGAATGAAATTACCCATTAAAAATGCAATCTTTATTGAATAATACACAAGCTAATGATGCTATTGTTCAATCATTCTATTCTATTAGCATAAAAAGTAATGTATGAGAACAAAAATCAATGGACACCCATAATATTAAATATAAGAAAAAAGCAAAATTTAAAGAGAAAGAGAGCCTGAAAGGAGTAACAAAGTTAAACAATAACATAATGCACTACTTTAGTAAGAATATCCATTTTTGCTTTTTATATAATTAACATTGTTCTTTTTAATGATTCTATATCTTTCCTCATAACCTTAATTGCAAATTCTTGTCATCATCTCTGAATTTCTTTCTAACTTGAAACATTTTACCAAAAGTGGTTAGTATAATCATGATAAAAGAGAAATCAAAAGGAGATTTTGTATTTGGAGGGCAATTGATATATAACATAAATATAAAGAATATAAAATTTAATTGGGCAGTAATAATCCAAAGCAATAAAGTTAGTAATTATTGGAAGAACAATTAAATATGGAGCACTAGAATATAAATAAATGATATAACTTTGCATGATAAGTAAATGTTTAGTAAATAAAACACAAATTGTGAAAGAATGAGCTTGAGAGCTTGAGATTGATAAACAATAATATAATATACATACATATAGCATAATAGTACACACACACAAACACTTAAATATATATATATATATATATATATATATTAAATATAGATAATATAGCAATATATATGTATATATATATAGATATAAATATAGATTGAGATTGAAAGCTTGATTTTGATGAATATAAGTAATATGTATAATGAGCAATAAATAAAAAGTGCTTGAAATGTAAATGAGATAAAATGTAAATGTTAAATATTAGCAAGATTTAGTAATAGTTAGTAGGAGTTAGTAAAGTTTGTAAAATTAATAGAGTTAGTATTGAGATTGAGAGCTTGATTGATCATAAGAAATATATATAATGTAAATGATGATATAATATGCAAGATACAAATGCAATGCGGTGTTCATGCAAGATAAAGTTCAGGGTGCGCATAAATGCATATGATGCATGATGCAGGATGCACATAAATGTAACTTCGGGGTGCATGCAAAATAAATGCAAACATGGGGTGCATGCAATTGCACATAAAGTTGAATACAAATCTAGAGTGCACACAAAGATGCACGTGATGCAATTTGGGATTCATGCAAGAATGCTCCAAAAAAAACTAAAGAATGAATCAAACATAAATGATAATAATATATAAGCAAACACATGATATGCAATCACACAAATAAGAATGCAAATGTAAGAATGCAAGGCAACGGTAAGAAAATAGGTGAATAGTAGCATTAGAGCACAATAATAATAAAATAAAGGTTAGTAGCAATATAAACACAAAACAAAGGTCAGTAATAACACAATCAAACTTATATAAGATCATGCAAGAGCACATATAAAAAGCTTTGACACAAATTAGAATGTAATTAGGTAGTAGCATTAGCATAAATCAACATATAAAAAATGAAAATAATCATATCAATATACATATAACACACATAAAAGCAAATCAAATATAAATAAGCCTTTAAATAACCAATCTAAAGTAACTTGTTTACTAAAAATGGTTACTTAACTTGTTTGAATTAAATAGAACATCTATATGTAAAAAAACATGATTTAAAATAAAGAAAATGGAAGTTTAGATGAAAATCCAATCATCATAGGGTCATTTGATCATTTAGGCAAAAGATTTTTACCCTTATGAGGTATATTTAACCATAGACTAATCCTTTAAATCATTTTGGGGTTGAAAACATGCAAAATAGAGCTCCATACATAAATGGGTAGTTTTTCCCTCTAGATGGCTGGTTTTGGAGTGAAAATAACTAACCCTAACAAGGTGGATGGCTAGTTTAGGGCCATAGATGGCTAGATTTACAAGGAATAGTCAGCCTGCTGTTCATCCTATGGACTGAAACTTTGCACGATTTTACCTCCAAGACTTAATTAAGCCTCCAAAACCCAAACCAAAGCTTATAAAAGAAAGAGGATGAATTTTAGATATTTAGCTTAAAATTTGACCAAAAACTTAGTTGAACCTCACGAAAATAATGGTTCAAAGTAAGGTTGTAAGCAAAGTAGACTAGTTGACAATGTTTGGTTTGTATAATGATTTGAGGTTAAAAAGGTTGAGTTTTTTTAATGGCTTGGTATGTAAAATAAAGATTAGACACAGTATTTGTGAGTGTAGGAGGGTTAGAATAGGTAGAGAAAAGGGATTAAAATTGAATTTTGGAAGAATTTAGCTTCGATTTATGTATTTTCTCTTATTTTTCTCTCTATCTTTACTCACTAATTTTGATATAATTTTTGCTACAGCCACTTTCTTTTTTTTAATTATTGGACACTCCTCCCCCCTTCCAAAATGCTTAAAATCAAAAGGATTGTGGCAGGCTTTATAAGTAAGTAACAAGTAAAGGGCCACTTTAAGTAACTAAAAGACAAAAGAACATGTCTTTTTATTCTCTAGGTGACACATACACAAGAATATTCATTTAATGGAATACTCTTTACTGGGTCACTACTCTTAGAAATTAATGACTTATTTTATTACTAAAAATGATGACGTGGATACGCTTGAGACTTGTTTTGACCGCCGGTTTGATTTTGAATGGTAAAAATTTAACTTTTCATACAAAGGCACCCACAATTATACTAAAGCTTTATTGGACACTTTTAGGACTTGATTGGGCCTCAAGAGCTCATTTTGATTTTTGAAAAGTTCATTTGACTAAAAGTTGACTTTTATCTCAGGATCGAAACACATAAAAACCTAAGATGTATGAGTCCGTCGTTAGGACTCGACCTATTAGCTTATGAAGCACTATTCGGGAAGGAATTTTCTCTGAAATAAAGTTTAAATCTCATTCCCCACACACTTAATTACAGTTTGGCCAAAGGTTAAATTGGGTTCGATTTGGTTTTAAAATGGTTTAATTGGTTCCAAAAAAGTAGTTGGGTAGTATTTTAAGGTTTTGATTGGTTTAAGAATGGTTAGAAGGTTATTTCCTTGCTTTAATTCATATATAGCCAAGATGTTTTCTAAATATTCATTGTCGGTGATCGAGTTTGAGAAATATGACACTAAAAAAGGGATAATAGCATTCTTAGTTCTATAACTTATATTATTTTTTCAATGAAGTTTTACAAAAAAAAAATTTCTTTACAATCAAGTTTTATGAGTTTTAAAAGGTTTTTCCATTTATTGTATCCGTTAGTTAAACTAATTTCCATTAGTTAACCTTTAAATTTAAATTTTTTACATTTCAGTCCTAAAAGTTTAAAAGATGTTATTTTTCATATTTTAAATAAATATTTTTTTACTTTTTATTTATAACTTATTTTATTATTTATGTGATATCCCTCCCCACCGACACCCCGCCGGACAGCACCGTCACTCTAGCTGCTTCGCCCGAGACACCGATGTGAAGAGGTGTCACTTCTATGTTACAATTCAGCCAACAAACACTATCCAATAGTTCTTACTATATTCCATCAGTTACAATTAACATTATTAATAACAATCATCTAAAAAAGAGCAAGAATGATGGCAAGCTATAATATACATCTGATATAATATACAATAAGATAGCATACTACAAAAGGGCTGTTAGGGAATGGGTTATCTAAACATATACAAATGTACACCAAAAAGAAGGAACAAACCCATCTATCCTAACTCTCAAGGTCAGTGTAAAACTAGAGAGTACTGCCATAACTACAACAAAAGAGTACAGTTACTCTCTATCACATGCCTTAACTCAATAAAAAGAAAGTGATATGGATAGAAACTAAGTCCAGAATAATGAAACCCGAACTCCAGTCGTAGTGACGTGTGTAACTGTAACCACTGTCAAACATCCGTCAGAAAAAGTCTAATATGTATGTGTGTGTATGATAATCGACTGCTATCGGCTCTAAAATGACTCTAAAGGACAACATAACATCAACGTCATGACAGATATTAAACTTCACCTCCGTCTCTGCCCCATCTACCTTATATGTCATGGCAGTCCACATGATAGCCACACTATGTACAATACTAAGGTCTATCCTATGCTGAAAAGAGAATAAAAATAGAGTGATGAGTATTTTCTCAAGAAAATACCTAATGAATGGACATATTATAACGTTATCCCAAAAATCAATAAGAAATAGCAATAATCCAAAGCAATTGAAAATAATCAATATAATAACCATTTGGTTCATAAAATAATCTATAAAAGATAAATACAATTATAATTAGATTATCAAAAACAAATCCCTTCCAGCTTACTGGAGGTTTTCTGATCACACAATTCAAACAACTTTCTTTCAAAATATTTTTGAAATCATAGACATAGCATAGTACAATACAATATAATTTACTAAATATGAATAGGAATAGGTTTCAGGATGTTATCAATGTAGTGGGTACTAATCAGCACATCGAAGGTCCAATCTAGGTATGCATACCAATTTATAACCACTCAGATTAGTCCCAAAGGCATACAAGAATCTCGAGCACTATCCCAAAGACAGTTATCATAATCTTATAACTCAATCATTGTACCCTAGGTACAAGAATATCAATCACACATGAGTTATTGTGCCCCGGATACAGTCTTATGTCTTACAGAACTCTGCCATACTCCGTATATGATCTTACTACAACCACCTTTTCCTGCTATGTATATGTGCTCAGAAAACATCACATTTTCATAACCAATTATGATTTTAATCAATTCAAAACTCTATATCATCCCAAGTATCAAATACAATACAAATTAGGGTTTAAAACCGGTCAAAAGCAACTCAGACAACATTTTGAATCATTAAAGCATTGGTTCAGTATAGAGGCACTGCCTCAATGACACTTTACTACTGAGGTTCCGCCCTATTGCTTGCAAAGGCACTACCTTATCACTTGTTGAGGCGTCACCTTGTAGCTTTAAAATGGGCTGAGGCACCGCCTTAGTGCATAGAGGCGCCACAGGACCGCCTGTGACGTTCAAAATTTTTGAAAATTTCTAAGAATAGTAACAAAAATTCAGTCCAAAACATCAAAAAATCAACTTTAAAACAAGTATAACAATAAAAGGATTGAAAAGAAGCAGTCCACTCACCAAAATGTAGGTTCCTTCTCTTTTTCCACTACTTTTAGACAGCTTTTCCTTCATTTTTTTCCTCTGTATCATCTTCTTCTTCCTCTTATCAAAATCAATAGCAGTTTATAGCAAATTTTAATTTAGTCCCCTAACTTAATTTCTTTTAATTAAGTCCTTTCTTTAAACTTATTTTCCTTACAATTTAGTCTTAATCCAAAATAACCTAAAATGACTCAAATTATTTAGATACGGACATGACGATTCTCCCTCACTTAAGAAATTTCATCCTTGAATTTTGGAGAAAGTTCATCTTCAAACTAATTCGTACCTGAAGAGAATAGGTACAAATACTGTTGTCTTATATCTTCCTTGCATTCCCACATAGCTTCTTTGCGTGAATGATTCTTCTATAGTACTTTGACCAAAGGAACAACTTTATTATGTAATACCTTTTTGTCACCTGCCAGAATTGACACTAGTTCTTCTTTATTGCTCAAATTCTCCTGCAATTCCACCGGTTGTTCCTATAGTATGTGTAAAGGATCACTTTTATATCTTCTTAGCATCGATACATGGAAAGCATCATGAATTTTAGATAGATTAGGAGGTAACGCTAATCAATAAGCTATTGGCCCAACTCGTTCGATTATTTCATACGGTCAAATAAATCTTGGGCTTAGCTTGCCATGCTTATCGAATCTAATGCACAAGCTCTGAGCATATCCTCCAATATCTATATAGTGCATTCAAACTGGCCATCAGTTTGGGGATTGGAAAGCTGTACTAAATCTTAATTTAGTACCTAACACTTCCTGCAAACTTGGCCAAAATTATGACGTAAATCTTGGATCGTGATCTGACACAATTGATATTGGTGCTCTATGCAATCTTACAATTTCCTTCACATATAACTCCGCCAATGTATTCAAATTGTAGCTGACTTTGACATGTATGAAATGTGCCAAATTCATCAAATGATCAACAATTACCCATACGATATCATTTCTTGTTGGGTTCTTGGTAATCCTACCACAAAATCCATTGTGATGTGTTTCCACTTCCACTCAGGAATTGGTAAGGTTTGTAGTAATCTTGCGGCATGTTTATGCACTACCTTCACCTGCTGACAGGTTAAACATTTAGACACAAATTCAGTTGCATCACCTTTCATTCCTTTTCACCAATAAGCTACATCACCTTTCATTCCTTTCCACCAGTAATTTTCTTTCAGCGCCTTATACATCTTGGTACTTTCTGGATGCATAGAATACGCCGAATAATGTGCCTCTTCCATTATTTCTCATCTTAATTCATCCATGTGTGGCACATACAATCTATTCCCAAACTTTAAAGTTCCTTCTTCATCATAATTTAATTCCTTCACATTCCCACTTCTCACATCATTGCACAACTTTTTTGTTTCTTTATCCATCCTTTGTGCTACAAAAATTCTTTCTATCAGCAATGGCCTTACTCTTAAGGTAGCTAACATTCCACTAGAGATATCTACCTTAAACTTAGCATCTAACTTCCTCAACTTAATCAACAATGGCATTCTAACGATGCAGATATAATATAAGCTTCCACTCGACTTCCAGCTTAAAGCATCTGCAACCACGTTAGCCTTTCCTGGGTGATATTCGTAAAATCATAATCTTTTATCAATTCCACCCAGTGTCTTTGTCTCAAATTTAACTCCTTCTAAGTTAAAATATACTTTAAACTTTTATGGTCTATAAATATCTGACACGTTACTCTATACAAGTAATGTCTCCACATTTTCAATGCAAATACCACAGCTTCTAATTCTAAATCATGTGTGGGATAGTTCTACTCATGTGGTCTCAATTACCTTGATGCATAAGCCAATACCTTCCCATTTTGCATCAACACGTATCCAAGTCCTTGCTTCGAAGTATCACTATATACCACATAATAACCTCCTTCAACAGGCAATATCAATATTGGCACAGTGACTAGCTTTTCTTTCAAAATTTTAAAGCTTTATTGACAATTCGAAGTCCATTCAAATTTCACATTCGTTCTCAATAATTTAGTCAATGGTAATGCAATAATTAAGAAATTTTGTAGGAATTTTTGATAATGTCCTGCTAGTCGTAAGAAACCTCGTATCTCCATTACATTCTTTGGTGGTTCCTAATTAACAATTGCTAAAATCTTACTAGGATCCATATAGACTCCTTTAGTAGATATCACATGTCCTAGAAATGTTACCTTATTTAGCCAAAACTCGCATTTACTAAACTTCGCATACAACTATTTAATTCTTAAAATTGCTAATATCGTTCTCAAATGCTCCTCATGTTCTTCCCTCAATTTTGAATACACCAGAATATCATCAATGAATACAATTATTTACCTATCCAAATATAGCTTAAATACTCAATTCATCAGGTCCATAAATGCAGTTGGTGCATTGGTCAATCCAAATGGCATGACCAAAAATTCATAATGGCTGTACTTTATTCTAAAACAGTTTTAGGTACGTCCGATTCTTTAATCCTCAATTGGTGATAACCAAATTGCAAATCTATCTTTGAAAATACCTTTACTCCTTACAAATGATCAAAAAAATCTTCTATCCTGGGCCAAGGATACTTATTTCGGATTGTGACCTTGTTCAACTGCCTATAATCTATAAAGTTGTAAAAATTCATCTTTCTTCTTAACAGACAACACAGGTATACCCCAAGGAGAAAAACTTAGTCGGATAAATCCTTTATCCAACAGTTTATATAATTGCACTTTCAACTCCTTTAACTCTGCCGGAGCCATCCTATATAGTGCTTGTAATATAGGAACAATTCTAGGTATGAGTTCAATCTCAAATTCTATTTCTCTCTTAGGTGTCAAACTTGGTAAATCTTCCAGAAATACATCCTCAAACTCATTCACCATTGGTAGTTCTTTCAACTTTAAACCTCCCTTCCTATCCTCCATAACAAATTCTAAATATGCTTCATACCCTTTCTTCAGATATTTTATAGCCATCATTGCTGATATAACCTTAATATGAGTCTTCTTATTTTCTTCAATAAATGTTATCTTTTCTCCATTCTCTTTCTTAAATTCTACCTGCCTAGTATAACAGGTCACATTTGCTCAGTAATGACTTAACCCATCCATTCTGAGTATAGCATCAAACTCATCAATGGATAAAGCTATAAAATTCCATCTCATTTTACCCTCATTAATCCTTACTGAGATATTCCTATACACATTCTTACAAACTACACTTATTCCCATAAGCATACTCACAATCACAGGTTCATTCAATTCAGTTATCTCAAGCTTATCATGTAGCATATAAGTTGATGATATAAATGAAAATGTAGCACCTAGGTCAATTAAGATGTGTGCTAGTTTACCATTGATGTGAGCCTTGCCCGATATTATGTTTGGTGACTCCTCCGCTTCTTGCCCTGTAATAGCATACACTCTAGCCTGATGTACGCCGCCAGTTGCTGCACTCGGTTCTCCTGGTTGATTCTTAGGAAGTTCTGTCACACTAACTCTCTCTCTGGGCACAGTTGTATGTCTTCTTACCCTAAACAATCTTCCACTTCTTTCATTTTGAGGAATGTGGGATGCTTGCATTGATGGTTCTCCTGGATATGCCTTTGTGCAGTTCCTTGCATAGTGTTCAATTTCATTACATCGGTAACATTTGATCTCACCTTAGTTACATATTTTTATATGATTCTTTCTAAACACATTGCACCAAGGTAATATATCCCTACCTTGTATTCCACCTCTTATGCCCATTTGTCCCAACGGCCTTACCGGCTGTCTCACTGATGCTTGACTCCCTTGAGGTCTATTTCCACCTCCATATGTCACATTACCTCTAGAATATGGAGAAAACGTTGATCTTTTATCTTCATTCCTTCTCTAAGGTTTTCGTGATAATTCAGGTTGTTGGTTATACCTGGTTTAAGTTGAAGCCTCAAATTCCTTATTTAGCTTTTCCTACTTCATAGCTTTTTTAACCTAACCTCTAAATGTCATTCCAGTATAGAAATTCAAATTTTCTCTCAAGGATATATGCAATTCCTCTCAAAATTTCTCACTCTTCCTTTCCTCCGTACGATATATATGCTTTGCATACTTGTACAGATCTCTGAATTTATCAACATATTCTTGGACTGTCATCCATCCTTGCACTAAGTTGATAAACACAGCTACTCTCTCCTTTCGGTAGTTTTCTATCAAGTATTCCCTACGAAATTCCTCCTGAAATACTTGCCAAGTTAAAACTTCACCATACAAGTTTCGAATTCTGGTCAGCTAATCATCCGCTTTATCAAATATTAGGCCATAAACATTTCTTATCTTTTCTTTGTCACTAAGTTATAATGTCGTAAAGGCCTTCTCCACCATTTTAATCCACTTGTCAACTTGTCCTGGGTCTAAAGTACTGTAGAAATCATATGCTCCACATTTATTTGCATGTTCAATTAGATCTCTCGGTCTCTTATACTTTATTTTATTCTTTTCAGCCATCACAGTCACCATAATGCGTGTAAATTTTATAGCATCCACATGCATTACTGGTGGTACTAGATTGTTAACCACATTCTCCTGCATCTATAGTAGCAATGGTCTGTTATGTGCTCTCCGCGGTATATTAAAATTCAACATTGGAGCATTAGACATCGAACTGCCTTGTTCGCTCTCTGCATCGATTCCTCACAAATCGCCTCCTTCATTACCAATAAAAAGCTACTGATGGAGACAATTCTTATGGTCGATTCCTATCCATATTTTCCTCTCTCTACCAAATCTAGCCTATCGACCTGGTCACCTCGACCTCTACTTGTCACACCCGCTCCGCTAGCTATAGATTCGGGCGCGACATGCTATGCTGAGCTGATGCTAATGCTAGAAGTAGAATTTTAAACACTAAATATCAAGATGGACTTAAGATATAGCTGTCATTATACATTCCAAGAATCTTTTTCTGTAATCTCAAACTCAACATAATAGAAGTCCATAAACGAATTAATAATTAAAGCTTAAAAGTACTACAAAAGTCCAAATGCCTGAATTTATTGGCTCAACCTCTTCTAGACACTGGATGGGCACCAAATGGTTCTATTAGCTACTACTGATGCTACACCACTGGATCTAAAATTATTTTAAAATAAGAGGGTGAGTACAAAAATACTTAGTGAGTGGAATAACTTTAAATACAATAAATTAAAGTGGGAATACTGGCCATCTACTAAAATAATTGTAAAGATATCAATAAAACTACTTGAAATATAATAATAATCATTAATACATAATACATCATATATATATATATATATATATATATATATATATATATATATATATATTTACATAAGTTGTTTTCTTGCTAGCTGAAATACTATTATGTCATAACTAAATAATTCTATAAAACTGAGATAAGCTGAGAAATAATATTCATATAAAACTATCCATACACTTATTAATATGTAACCAAAGATTGTACTAACAAAATGGGTGGCTTTGATGACCTAGCATCCCATGTGCATACATACTGCTATAATAATATTGGTCATATGTATGCGTAAAGCTAAACCACCCGGTTTTAAGCCCCTAAGGCTATACGCACAACCAAGCACTGTCTCCAAGAAAATTGCTAGATAATATTACTGATAAACACAATAATACTACTAATTAAACACCAGTCATCATGGTGCAATCTAAAGGGTGCATAATACGAGTATATAGTTTTGTTCATAAAACCAAATCATTCACATTTCTCAAACTGCTATCAAAACATACTTCATAAATCGTAAAGCTGATAATTGTATAAAGCTGAAATATAATCATTGTACTAAAATACTAAACATATATTTGCTTTAAACAGTTTTTGTTATATCAATAATAATTATATGCCATATGTTCCCAACTCTAATATAAAAGCTAAGTAACTTGTAAAACCATACTTTGTAAACTAATATTTGATAAAATCATATTTGTAAGGAAACATCAGATATAAATCATAGAAAACCTATACCAAACCTTACAAACATATTCTTACATATACTTGGTTTCAAAACTAGTTTTATATACATATATCCACTCACTTGAGCCTGCTGAAATGAAAACTAGTTGGCTGGCCCTAACCTAGCCTCTACAGCTCCAACTTGATCTGATCCTAATATCCATAAATAAAATCATAAGAATACAAGCTTAAAACTCATTTCTATTCAACTTAAGTTGATCTACGGCTAAAGGATATGGTTTAGGACCCAAAAAATGGTCTGAAAATGCTTAATGGTCCAAAAATGTAGAAAAACACTCAAAAACACTCAAAAACACTAAAAAATAACTTAATACAATCCCAAACATAAATCTAAACATATCAGGGTTCTGTTTATGATCAAACAATGCATCAAAACTCAAATTTCAATCCAAACATCCATTTTTGCACAATTCAAAAGCTTGAAAGTTTAAAATATAAAAACTCACCAAAATTATATGTAGAAATCTTGAATTTGCTAGGTAAAGCTTTGAATTTGTTCTTTGTAATTTGAAGATTGAAAATTATAGGAAAAGAATTAAGAAAATGAAGAAGAAAAAAAGAGAAAAGTGATGAAGCAAGAAAGAAATAAAGAAGAGAAAACAATGGTGATAATAAGGAGAAGAAACGTAGGGAATGAGAAGAGCTACAGTGCTCTTTTCCATTTTTTTAAATACAAAATATCTATTTTGACTCTTGAAATAAAGCCTAATAACCAAAAAGGTCCTCAAACTTATTTCTATTACAAATAAGTCCATAAATCCATATATAAACCAATTAGTTTATAGGGTAGGATGTTACACTACCTCTACCTCTTGGTCTACCTCTAGGTCTACCACGCATACCTATAATGCCTCCTCTAGTTCTTGCCATCTCTTTACTTTTTGCAATTTCAAAATAAATTCACTTTAGCAATTCAAACCCTTGGGTATAAAATTATCAACTAATATCCATTTAATGCACATATTCCTTAATTTCACAAGTTCACTTAAATTCACATATTCAAACCTAAGTCTCCAAACCTACATTTTCCAAACCTAGGCTCTGATACCAAAAACTGTGACACCCCTCCCCACCGGATAGCACCGTCACTCTAACTGCTCTTCCTGAGACACCGATATGGAGAGGCGTCACTTCTATGTTACAATTCAACCAACATACACTATCCAGTAGTTCTTACTATATTCCATCAGTTATAATTAACATTATTAATAACAAATATCCAAACAAGAACAAGAATGATGGCAAGCTCTAATATATATCTGATATAATATACAATAAGATAGCATACTACAAAAAGGCTATTAGGGAATGGGTTATCCGAAATATATACAAATGTCTTTGAAATCATATACATAGAACAATACAACACATCATAATTTACCAAATATGAATAGGAATATGTTTCAGGTTATTATCGATGTAGTAGGTACTAATCAGCACATCGAAGGTCCAGTCTAAGTATGCATACTGATTTATAACCACTCGAATTAGCCTTGAAGGCATACAAAAATCTCAAGTGTTGTCTTAAAGACAGTTATCATAATCTCATAACTCAATCATTATACCCCATGTATAAAAATATCAATCACATGTGAGTTGTTGTGCCACAGACAAAGTCTTACATCTTACAGAACCCTATTGTACCCCGAGCACGGTCTTACTACAACCACCTTTCCCTACTATGTACATATGCTCAGAAAACATCACATTGTCATAACCAATTATGATTTCAATCAATTCAGAACTCTATATCATCCTGAGTATCAAATACAATACAAATTATAGTTTAAAACCGGTTAAAAGTAACTCAGACAACATTTTGAATCACTAAGGCACCGGCTCAGTGCAGAGGTGCTGCCTTTTTGACACTAAGGCACCGCCCTATTGCTTGTAGAAGTGCCGCCTTATCACTTACTGAGGCATCACCTTATAGCTTTAAAATAGGCTGAGGCGTAACCTCTATGCAAGCAGGCATCGCTTAACTGCCTATAACGTTCAAAGTTTTGAAAATTTCCAAGAACAGTAATAAAATTTAGTCCAAAACATCCAAAAATCAACCAAAAAACAAGTATAACAATAAAATGATTGAAAAGAAGTAGTCCACTCACTAAAATTTAAGTTCCTTCTCTTTTTCCTCTACTTCCGAACAACGTCTCCTTCGTTTTTTTCTTCCTCTGTATCATCTTCTTCTTCCTCTTATTAAAATCAATGGCGGTTTCTGGAAAATTTCAATTTAGTCCCCCAACTTAATTTCTTTCAATTAACTCCTTTCTCCAAACTTATTTTCCTTATAATTTAGTCCTAATCCAAAATAACTTAAAATGACTCAAGTTATTCGGATAACTCATTAAACTGGCATAAAAAAATTTAAAAAAATTCATTGATGTTTAGGTATGATCTGATTCAGTTATTTCTTTATTACTGTGACTAATATCGCTATATTTTTTTATGTTCTGAAAGTATACTTATTATTTTAGGGCCATTAATGTTTTAAATCTTATCAGTGAATTGGGTTCTTTTCTTTTAGTTATTTTAACATTATGATTCTTATAATGAAAATGGAAATGTTCATCCACTGAAATTGTAAGTAGGAAGAAGAATGTTGTTAGTGAAATTTAGTTACTTGGTTTTTGTGATTTTATATATATGTTATTATTAGTATAGATGTGTCCTAGGGCTATATTGTATGTAAACATCGTATATTAATCCCTTTGGCAATAAAATATTTGTTAGATAAAGTGTTTATTTATTTGAATATTTACCTTTAGTATTATGTTAAATGAGTTTATTATCAAGAGTTGATAATATGAGTGACAAACTCATTTAGTACATATACTATAAATGTTCATAGTTAGTGGATTAATATAAAG
>CATIWO010139355.1:0-10798 GCA_949673435.1 Macaranga tanarius | reverse complement strand
ATCAAAGAAGCTTTCATAAGCTCTCAGGTCATTCAAGAGAGGCTTGTGTGGAGAGCTTATTGGTGCTTGAAGATCAACCAAGTGTAAACTGTGTGTCAAAAGCTAGAGGCTTCACATTTAGGGAGCTCAGAGCTAGTGGATCGCAACTATCAAAAACATATCGAGCATTCTACAAACTTGGGAGTTATGTAAGTGTTACTTGACTCTTAGTATATAGGACTTGTAATATGATTACATGTCTTTTTTATTGTTGCTAAAATATTATCCATGATGCATGATTTGTTAGTTGTGTAAATTGCATGTGATTTAGATCTTGTGGCATGAATGGTTTCTAACTTGGTGCAAGAGTTGCATGCTTCCAAATTTTTAAAAAATTTTCATATTTGGTTGCTTAGAATTACCATTCCCTTCACAACAAGCCTCTTCAACCCCTCAACCTTTAGGAAGATTACCAAGTCAACCTGAATTTCAGCTTAAAGAATCTTGTCAAGTTATAAACTTGAGAAGTGGTAAGGAAGTTGGAGATGTTTTACCAAGTAAGAAGAATATGGTGAGTGAGGATGATGATGATGGTTTGATTAATCCAAAAGTAGATGATGGTGTGAAGGATAAAAAAGATGATAAGTGTGGTGTGGAAGAGAAGACTACTCAAGAAGTACCAAACAAGAAAGGTGAGCCAAAGATTGACCTTAGAACCTTACCTTTCTCACAAAGGTTTATAAGGCACAATCTTGACAAATAATTTGGTAAGTTTCTTGATCATATGAAAAACATAACTATTACTATATTTTTTATAGATGCTATTAGAGATATGCCCTCTTGGGGAAAATATTTGAAGGATATTGTTAATCATAAGGGTAAGATGGAAGAGTATGGGCTCGTTTCACTAGTTGAAGAGTCTAAGGCAATGTTCTTAAGAACTCCACCAAAACTCAAGGATCCAGGTTCTTTTACTATTTCTTGTAGAATAGGTGATCTTGCATTTAATAAAGCTTTATGTGATATAGGTGCTAGTGTGAGTTTAATGCCTTATTCTATATATAGGAAAATAAATTTAGGTGAATTGAAGCCTACTACCATGTGTCTTTCTATAATGGATAAATCTATTAAATATCCATTAGGTGTGCTTGAGAATATACCCACTAAAGTAGAAAAATTTATTATTCCTACGGATTTTGTTGTAATGGATATGGAAGAGGATCCCGAAATTCCTATATTATTGGGGAGGCCATTTTTAGTGACCGCGGGAGTGGTCATTGACATGAAAAATGGTAAAATTAAGGTAGAAGTAAATGATGAGTCTATTGTTTTTGATGTTTATAAAATGATTAAGACATCTCCACCTATTGAAGTTTATGGAAGGATAAACTCAATTGATATAATTTATGAATGTGTACAAGATGTTGTTCATGAGTATTTAGGTAAAGATCCTTTGTCGAATTTTATGCCACAAAAGGTTGATGATAAGCATTCTAATAATGAGGTTGTAGCTTGTGTAAGTATATTGGGATCAGCTCCATCTATTTATCTTTATAGGTATCAAAGATTTGAGCCATTAAGGAAGGAAGATGATCCTAAGCCTTCCTCACCAAGTGAAGCACCCAATTTGGAGCTTAAACCTTTGCCTTCCACTTTAAGGTACGCATTTCTTGATTTTAATTTTAACTTTCCTTTTATTGTAAATTCTTTACTACCTAATGATGAGGTGAATTCTTTATGTGATGTTTTGAATAAATATAAGGGAGTAATAGGATATTCAATTAATAACCTAAAAGGACTAAGCCCAACTATTTGTATGCATAGAATCCTTTTAGAGGATGATACTAAGCCTACTATAGAAGCTCAAAGAAGGCTCAATCCCACTCTTAAGGAAGTGGTTAGGAAGGAAGTGATTAAGTTGCTTGATAATGGGATAATATATTCCATTAGTGATAGTAAATGGGTAAGCCCAGTTCAAGTTGTTCCTAAAAAGGGTGGCTTGACTGTTGTGCAAAATGAACATAATGACTTAGTGCCTACTAGGACTATCATGGGGTGGCGTATGTGTATTGGCTATAGAAAGTTAAACAAAGCAACTAGGAAAGATCATTTTCCATTGCCTTTTATTGATCAAGTTATAGAAAGATTAGCAAATTTTTTATATTTTTGTTATCTTGATGGGCTTAGTGGTTTTTACTAAATCCCTATTCATCCCGAAGACGAAGCTAAGACCACTTTTACTTGTCCATATGGTACTTTTGCTTTTAGGCGTATGCCTTTCGGTTTATGCAATGCTCCCGCTACTTTCCAACGCTACATATTTTTAATTTTTAGTGATCTAATAGATGATTGTGTTGAAGTATTCATGGATGACTTTAGTGTTTATGGATCTAACTTTGCCAATTGTCTAGAACATCTTTCTAAAGTTCTTGATAGGTGCAAAGAGCATGGATTAGTACTTAATTGGGAGAAGTGCCACTTCATTTAACAAGAAGGGATTGTTCTTGGCCATATGGTTTCACAAAGGGGCATCGAGGTTGATAGAGCAAAGATTGAGTTCATTTACAATTTGCCACCTCCAAAGTATGTAAAGGATATAAGGAGCTTTCTTGGACATGCGGGCTTTTATAGAAGATTCATACAAAATTTTTCTAAGATAGCAAAGTCACTATGAAAGCTACTTGTCAAGGAGGCTATTTTTGAGTTTGATGATGCATGTATGGATGGATTTGGGACTTTGAAGAAGGCTCTTACATCAGCACCGGTTTTGAAACCACCTAACTTGGAGCAACCATTTAAGATCATATGTGATGCGAGTAACTTTGCGGTTGGGGCTGTTTTGGGGCAAAGAAAAGAAGGCAAGCCTTATGTGATTTATTATGCTCGTAAATTACTTGATGATGCTCAGATTAATTATACCACTACGGAAAAAGAGTTGCTTGCTATTGTTTATGCATTTGATAAGTTTATAGCATATCTTGTGGGGCAAAAAGTCATTGTGTATTCTGACCATGCTGCCCTTAAGTATCTTCTAAGAAAGAAATATGCAAAACCAAGGCTCTTAAGGTGGATTCTAATGCTTCAAGAGTTTGATTGGGAAGTGAGAGATAAGAAAGGAAGTGAGAATCCTATTGCGGACTATTTATCAAGACTAGATTAAGAGAGATTGAACAAGAGTGATGACGGTGTACTAATCAATGAGTCATTTCATAGTGAACATCTCCTTACATTAGCTTTTAAAGAACTTCCATAGTTTGCGGACTTTGCAAACTATCTTGTGAGTGGAGCTCTATCTTATGGGTTAGATTTTTGGAAAAAGAAGAAATTTTTACATGATAGTAAGTTCTACTATTGGAAGAAACCTTTTCTTTACAAGAGATGTGGGGACAGTTTGATTAGAAGATGTATCCCTCAAGATGAAGTCCAAGATGTTTTGAGACATTGTCATTCCTTGGATGTAGGAGGACACTTTGGTGCATCAAAGACGACTTCTAAGGTACTTCAATCTGGTTTTTGGTGGCCTACTTTATTTGAGGATGCTAGAGAATTTGTGCTTAAATGTGATAGATGCCAAAGAATGGGTAATTTATCTAGGAAACATGAGATGCCTTTGAAAGAAATTCTTGAAGTAGAAATTTTTGATAGTTGGGGTATTGACTTCATAGGTCCTTTCCCTAGTTCTTTGGGCAACAAATATATATTGGTTATGGTAGATTATGTCTCTAAATGGGTAGAAGCAATAACTACTATTTCTAATGATGCTAAGGTTGTCAAAAAGATGCTTAAGAAAATTAATTTTCCAAGGTTTGGCACCCCTAGAGCATTAATTAGTGATGGTGGTTCACACTTTTATAATCATATACTTTTGAAGAAGTATGGAGTTACACACAAGGTGGCTACTCCATATCACCCACAAACAAGTGGGCAAATTGAGGTGAGTAATGGAGAGATTAAGTGGATTTTAGAAAAAATGGTTTCTCCATCAAGAAAGGATTGGGCATTGAAGTTAGATGATGCCTTGTGGGCATATAGGAGAACTTTTAAAACACCCATTGGCCTTACTCCTTACTAATTGATTTATGGGAAGTCTTGTCACTTACCCGTAGAACTTGAGCATAGGGCATTTTGGGCAACTAGGGCTTTGAACTTTGATTTGAAGAAAGCGGGTATGAAGAGACTACTTCAACTCAATGAATTAGAAGAATTGAGAATGAATGCTTAAGGATCGTACACAATTATGGCATGATAAGTATATAGTTAAGAAGGAGTTCCAAAAGGGAGACCTTGTTCTACTTTATAATTCTAGACTAAAGTTGTTTCCCAGTAAATTGAAGTCAAGGTGGTCGGGTCCATTTAAGGTTATCAAAGTTCATTCATATGGGGCAATTGATATTGCAAATGACAAAGGAGAAAGCTTCAAAGTGAATAGTAATCGTTTTAAGTCTTATTTAATTGATAATGCAATTGATCCACAAGAATCAATCTCTCTTTCTACACCATGAATGCAAAGAGGTATAGTCAAGCTATAGACTATAAAATTTAGCAAGGTATTTATATAATATTTCTAGTTTATTTATTTCTTTTATTTTACTTTATTTTCTTTTATATTTACACATACACATTGTTTATCTTTTAATAAATTTTTCTTATGTATAGTCCATAATTTAATCTATTTTAATTTATTTTGATTTAGTTTTATTTTATTTTTATTTAAAAAAAATTAATTTTTGCCTTGGCTCTGTGCCGACTCGTAACAGAGCCGGATGGTGCCGAGTCGGCACAGCATGCCGACTTATGCCCATCCTACGAGCTTGGCATGCGAGGGCTGTGCCAAGTTGGCACAACGTGCCGACTCGTAACAGCACCTCATGGTGCCGAGTCGGCACAGCGTGCCTACTCGTGCCCTCCAC
Source organism: Macaranga tanarius (assembly GCA_949673435.1). Taxonomy (NCBI): domain Eukaryota; kingdom Viridiplantae; phylum Streptophyta; class Magnoliopsida; order Malpighiales; family Euphorbiaceae; genus Macaranga; species Macaranga tanarius. Next base: position 5,909 of record CATIWO010139355.1, on the reverse strand, counting down.
ACACACACAATTTATTTTCTTCAATAATTTTTGTGTTTTTATTCTTTGTACATTTAATTGTTTTATTTTATTATTTCCTATTTTAAAACTACTACTTTTTCCTATCTAATTTTGTCTACATGCATATAATTCCTTTTTTAATTTTGAATTTAAATTGAAAAGCCATGTCCTTTCCCAATAAGGACACAACCCTTTAACATGTCATAACTTTTTTCTTTCCCTATATATAACCATATTGACTACTAATATAATAATATCTACTCTTCTTTTTTTCATCTCCCTTTCTTCTGTTTAAACACTCGATTTCCTTCTTACAAATTCATTCTTTACAATTTTTCTCTTTCTTTAAATTCTCTCTACACCACTCATTCTCCTTTTAATATATTTCTTTATTTCTAGTTTCCCTTCTTCTTCTCAAACTCTTCTTCCTTCTATATTCTCTCTCTAGTCGACTCCCTCTTCTATTTCCTTCTTATTTCTTCTTTCATTTTACTTTCAAGAATTAACATGGGGAAAACAAAGGATCTTCATCCTCAAGGCCTAGGAGGGATGATCATGATGAGGAAGAGCCACAACTCTCTCATGAAGAAGGTGCTAGGTTTACTAAGAATAAGTTTAGAGAAATGGTTGCATGCAAGTATATCCCTACTTTTTTACTTCAAGATATTGGTATGAATGATTCCTTTACTCAATTGCTAACAAATTGTGGTTTGAAGAAAATTTTCTCTATGCATGAACACATATTTGTTGACTTGAATATGGAATTTTATACAACTTTAGAGGTTAATACTAATGATTCCCATATTCTTGAGTTTAGAATGCTAGGAAAACCATACCAACTTACCTACTCTTTCATGCAACGTGTCTTTGGTTTTAAGAGGGATGATATGTATGATATGCTAAGGTCTTTTGATGTTAATGCATTTTAGACTTTCTTAACTGATTTGCCACCACTTTTTAGGCAAAGAAAGGCAAGGCTATGTTTATTAAAGATTTTTAATTTTAGTTGTTGCATAAGGTGCTTAGTTGTGTAGTATTCCATAAGTCTAAATTTAATAGAGTTTTGGCTCAAGAGATATTTTTAATGTGGTGCATTCACAATAGGAAACAAGTTTGTTGGCCTTATTGGATATTTAATCAACTATTACAATGTGCTAATTGCAAAGATGTTCCTTTGATACATGGCCATGTTATCACTATTATTGCTAAAGCTTTTAATGTTGATTTTACTGATGTTGACCATGCACATACTTCACTAAACAAGCACTTGTGAGAGGTGAAGTTGTAGATGCTTCATTTCATTTATTTCTTGCACACACAAGATCTTGTTGGAAGGGTATCCCCCATCCATATTTTGTAGGTGCTCAAGATGATGAGGAGCATGCTCAAGTCGGACATGTTGGAGATGATGCTCACGGTGAAGAGCAAAATGTGGGAGATGATGTGCACCAAGATGATGTGCCTATCCCTTATTTTCCTACTTAAGGAGTTACAAGTCTAGCTATGACTTGCCTATTTGGAAGCAAGTATTGGCCAACCAAAGGGCAATGCAACAACAATTAAATGGCATGGAGACTTTCAACCACCAACTCACTCACCGATAACATTAGATGGAGTACAAGATGCAACAATATTTTTCCCGTTGTGGATATAATATTGAGTCTCCACCACCATCACCTTTGGTGGATTGAGGGATTTTTTCCTTTTCCCTACTTTTTCTTTACATGTTTCACATTGGGGACAATGTGTATTTCAAGTGTGGGGGAAGGGAATTAAGTAGTGATTGTTTACTTAATAGTAGTTATTATGCATGTTAGTTGTTATGTTTTATGCATGATTTATGTTTAGGTTGTTTATGCATGATTGCCATGTTAATTTTGCATGTTTTCTTTATCTTCTCTATATTAATAAGTAGTAGCCTCTTATCTAGTTCATTTTAATTTTGATTGAGTTTAATTTTTATGCCATATTAATATTTAATTTTTTATGCTCAATTGGTAGAATTTTTTAAGTCTCATTTAGTATATTCTTTAAGTTTTTCTTATTATCTCTTTTTATTACTTTCAAAATCTAGAGAATTTTTAGTCCACTTTCTAACTATGCTTAAGGCTAGGATGCTAATGATTTAAACTTAAGTTTCTTAGAACTTAGGTAGCTTAAAGGAAACTATAGCCATAATTCGAAAGATTAGCACATCAATAATGGATGAGGACAAGTTAAAAAAAAACAAATTCAAAAAAAAATTATACTTGTTATGTTATGTATTTTGAGTAAGTTGTGTGCAAATGAGTTTGCTCCTTAATTGGATTCATTCAGAAAGAGTATATGACATTGCAAGTATAAAGAAAATAAGTGGGATGGAGCATAAAATGCACCCACTAGTAAAAAAAACAAATGCATATAAAAGATGTGTCTAAAAATGCCATGAAAAATGTTAGTCTATGCATGTGCTTGATTTTTGTCCTACAAAGCTACTTGTGTTTTTAGAAATATTAAGTTTAAAGAATGAATATTTTGGCTAGATAGCTTGGTTAGCACTTTGACTTTGTATTCTTGATTTTGTTATTAATAGGTTGAGATAATGTGATAAACTTGTTGCCTGTGCTATGAGACTTGTTTTCTTTTTCATTGTTGAGCATTGAAAGTTAGTTGTTAACTATATTTTTCTATAAAATTTCTTTCATTATTAGAATGACTTGTTAAGATGGCTACATATATTTTGGAGAAGATAAAATTTTTGTTGTTCTTCTTACTTAGATTTTTGTTTCTTGCTTGAGGGAAAGCAAGGTCTAAGTGTGGGAGAATTTGATAGTATGCAAGCTAGCATGGTTACTTAGGATCATTTTATTGTCTTTTTATTTATTTTGCATTTGCATTTTAATTATTTATTGCATTTTTATTGTTATTTTTGTGCTTTGATGTTGCTTGTGTTTTATAGATCATTCTAGGCTAATTTTATGATTAAAGTAGCATTGGAGTACATCGGAGTGCATTGGAGTGAAGAAAAACCAAAGGAAAGCCAAAAGAACCAAAGGAAGCAATTTTAGGCCTGTGCTAAGTCGGCATAGAGTGCCGACTCGTGACAGGGGTTGGCTGTGCCAAGTCGGCACAGTGGTGCCGAGTCGGCACACTGGTGCCTAGTCAAAGGGATGTGACTTTTTAACTTTGCATAGTTTTCGTATTTTGGCCATAATTTCCATTACAGACCTCCAAATTGGGTGATTCAAAATGTATTGGAAAGCTACTCAAAGACCTACAACTTCTATGAAGACACTTTTTGGAAATAACGTAAACTAAATGGACAAAAATGCCCTTGAAGTTACTATATCTGCACAGGGTGGTGACTTTTCATGTCAAATGGTGCCTTTCCAATTGTATATGAATTTTAATCACTTGTAACTCTTCCTAAGGCCTATAAATATATGTGTTGGCTGCATTTCAGAGAGAGAGAATAGCAATTTTAGATAAGATACATCAGAAATCATATTATTATCTATCAAAAGTCTTAGTTTTATTTTAGTTATTATTATTAGTGCAATTCAAATATCCCAGTGAAGAACATTCAAAGCAAGTCAAGAAATCTACAAGAAGGTTATCTATATTCAAAGTTCTATCTTTCTCTCTTAGTAATTTGTATTTTATTTTCCTTCTTGTTGTCATTTTAATTATGTTTATCATGTATCTTGGCTAGGCCATTGTTTGTTAGAATTGCAAGGAAGAATGAATCCCTAAATTATATTTTTATTTTGTGTTATGTTAATAGTTTGAATTAAATTGTGAGTTTGAATGTGTTGTGTATGCTTGAACACCATATATGATGTTTTAATCAAATATGTATATAATGAGAGTTGGTGCATTTTGGTGGATATATAATTGAATTCTCTAAAGGCAATGAAATCACTTGGAGACAAGGGTTTCTACTTAATGCAAATTATAAGCCTTGCATGGTAATAATATGAATTATGTTTATCTCTACAATGACATGAGAATGCTTGTAGACTCTAAATGAATTATTCTTTATTGATAATGAGAGTTGCATTGAAGGACTTTAAGTATATATGACAATGAGAGTTGCATTTATGCCTTATACCATGTTTATAATCATTTCATATAGCTATTTATTTATTTTGTAATTCTTGGTAAATTCCTACTTGTAGTTCTAATAAACCATATTTAACTTGATATTTAGAATAATTAGATTAATTAGTGTAGTTAGTAATTAATTAGAATAATACAATAATTTTCATTATTAATATTTTACCTATCCATCTTAGTACCTATTCGGTTAATATAAAATTCACAAATTCCCAGTGTTCGACACCCTACTTACTCTATACTTAGTCTTAGAGGCTAGGGTAATGTAATTTGACCCACATCACTATGTATGTATAAGATATGTATGTTGATACATGCTATATATGTATATGATATATATATATAGATGGATGGCATGCAATGTATGTATGAGATATATATGTTGTGAATGTTGGCATGCAATGTATATATGAGATATATACATTACAAAATGGCTAATGTGCAAAGTGAAACCTTAATAATGACCTAAAAATCTTCCAACTAAATTTAGGTCTAGGCTCTCTATTGGAGCAATAACTTGCATAGTTTTGGACTTGTGTGCATCGGCTATGGATACATAGGGGTGTGTATGAGAGCCAAGAGATTCATGTAGTGTTATTGTTAAGCATGAGATGTTGGGAGTGTATGGATACACTATGAGCTAAGAATAGTAAATAGGCATACCTGAGGTTTATAGTATTCAAATCTATACACTTCACTGATCCAATAGTATGGACCTAACTAATGCCAAAGGCCAAGAATGGCAATTAGGCGTACCTGAGGCCCGTAATATTAGGAGTTGGATTAATGGAACCTCACATGAGATGTGATGGACAAGAGTTGTCCACTTAATGAGAACTATTATCCCAAGAATGGAAATGCGTGCCTGAGGGATATTAGTGGCCCATTAAGAACTCCATTACCCACTAGAAATCCATCCAACAAGGGATTTCTGTTTCCTACTTAGAAGTGTAGGATTTGCCAAGTTAGTGGGAGCCCATTATGATTAAAGACCAAATCTAATAGTGAATACAATGACATACAACTAATCAATCTTGTTATCTTTTGCACAATTTGATAACATGAGACCATCAAACCCACTGTCCATCATACGTGACAAAATAAGGGTAAGATAAGTATTATCAAACCCTCGAGTTGAATAGCCAAACATAAGGGCAAGGCAAGTCTTGTCAAGCCCGAGGCCACCGTGAGGGAAGAGCAAGGCAAGAGAAAGTATTTCCACTACCAAGGTGAAGGATATTAGAAGAGGAATTATCCTAAGTTCCTTGAGTCTCTCAAAATAAAAGAAAAGGGCAAGGATGGAGAAAGTGAGATTTTCTCTAATTTATTAGCCTCTAAATGTTTTAAGAGCTCATCTAATGCATGGGTATTGGATTCCGGTGCAAGTTCTCACATTTGTACATCCTTGGATGATCTAGTAAATGAGAGAAGGTTGAGACCTAATGAAGTGACCTTAAAGCTTGGAAATGGAGCAAGTATTACGGCCAAAGCTATAAGGTTCACTTCAATTGATTTGTATAATCATGTTTTGTTATTGGAGGGTGTATTATATATACCTAATGCCTATAAAAACATTATCTCTATTTCTAGTTTAACTAGTATGGGTTATGAATTCCTTTTTAGTAGAGATGAATGTAATATTTATTTTGGAAATAAATCGATAGGCATGGGTTATTCAATTCATGGACTATATTACGTTGATAATTTGTCCAATAACAATGAGACTCAATCTAATGTGAAAGTAATGCTAATTGAAAATACCTCTAACTCCAAATATCTATGGCACTTGAAATTGTGTCATATTACGGAGGATA
>CATIWO010139347.1:0-12355 GCA_949673435.1 Macaranga tanarius | reverse complement strand
ACTAAGTTCGGTAACCAGCAGTAGTCCATCACGCTTTGCTCCAATAGCACACCAAGACCCTCCTTCAAATGCACCAACAGTATATGTTTATCTTCCAAATTGCAAGAGAAGACTGTTACTTTTTGGAGGACCAAGAGCTTTGTATATGTAGGTGGAAGGACTAAGAGCTTGAAGGATTGTCATTGTTATTTTTGTGTTTTTGAACAATTTGATATGGAGTATGAAATTTTAAAATTTTGTAATGATATTTAGAATTTGTGTGGATGTTTAATTTAGATTTTAATTTTAAATTGTACCACATAATATTATTTTTTTTATATGTTTAATGGATTTTTTTGTGATATTTTATTATTTTGTAATTTAATAGTTAAATGTGTCTAAATGTGTCCTTATCGTGTTTATAACATATTAAGACCTATATAAGTTAAACGTGTTATACGTGTCGTGTCGTGTGTTTGTAACACATTTAAACCTATATAAGTTAAATGGGTTAAACGTGTCGTATCGTTTTATCATGGAACATTTAGACATGTATAAGTTAAACGGGTTAATTGACGTAGCGGAAGCCTGTCAAAGATAAATATTAACGATTGTTAACTGACGTAGCGGAAGCTTTCAAAGGATAAATATTAACGATTGTTGATTCGCGCACGAATACCAATCGAAAATCTTCTATAACCTGCAATTCTCAAATTCAAGGAATAGGCAACAAAATTCACAGAATTTTGGAATAAACAAAATCTCAATTAATCAACAAAAACTAACTCTGAAAATAACACAAAAATCCTTAAATAGAAAACCCTAAACCTAAATCTAATATAAAAAGGAAATTACGAAAAAATCCAAAAAACACTAAAACACAATTTTGAAGGCCTAAACGATGGAATTTGGCCGAAAAATGCAGACCTCACAAAGTGAGTTTTGATCCTTGGCCCATTTCCAATGAAATTGGGCTCTAAATTTGCCAAAATCCGACATTCCAAAGCTACCCGAAATTACAAAACTGCCACTACCGCAATTTTTCATAATTTTCCATGAATGCGCATGCTTGTTCATCAACGCGTCCCGCATCATTATGCTTGTTCATCAACGCGTCCCGCATCAAAAAGTCAGTCCGCCACTTTGACTGGTGGACTGACTTCAAATTTTTTTTTTTTGTGTGCTTGTCCGCCATTTGAAAAGGCAGACAAGCACAAAATTAAAAACATATTATTAATTTTTTTTTGAATTTTTTTAAATTATTATTATTATTAGAGAGTATAATGTTAGATATCCGTTTATAAAATGACTTATGTCAAAAAATTCCATGTAATTTTCTTTTCCTCGAAATATATTTTGTTTTATTAAATTCCGCAATTTTTTACACTGCCTAAATAGTGACATACGAAAATTACTATTTTAATATTCATCAGATTACTGTTCCAACATCCGTTTCCAAAACGGCATGCGGCAAAAAATTTCACGTAATTTTTTCTTCCTCGTGATATATTTTGTTTTCTAAAATACCACAATTTTTTTACATTGTGTGAATAGTCACATCCAAAAGTTACTATTCATCAAATTACTGTTCTGACATCCATTTAGAAAACGGCTTGCGGCAAAAAATTTCACGTAATTTTCTCTTTCTCATGAGCCAAAAATAATACATAATATATAAGCCAAAAAATAATAAAAAAATAAAAAAAAGTGTGGCAATGTGCACTAAACAAATTTTTTTACAATGCAGTCCGTCACTAAACAAATTTTTTTTTTACTGCATTGTAAAAAATTTATTTTTGCCATGCACGTTGACACACTTTTTTTTTTATTTTTTTTAATTTTTTGGCTTACATATTACGTATTGTTTTTGGCTCACGAGAAAGAGAAAATTACGTAAAATTTTTTGTCGTAAGCCGTTTTGTAAAAAGATGTCGGAACATTAATTTGATGAATAGTAACTTTTGTATGTGACTATTCACGAAGTGTAAAAAAATTGTGGTATTTTAGAAAACAAAATATATGAAGAAAAAATTACGTGAAATTTTTTGCCGTATGTCGTTTTGGAAACGGATGTTGGAATAGTAATCTGATGAATATTAAAATAGTAATTTTCGCATGTCACTATTTAGGCAGTGTAAAAAATTGTGGTATTTAATAAAACAAAATATATCTCGAGGAAGAGAAAATTACATGGAATTTTTTGACATAAGTCGTTTTGTAAACGGATATCTAACATTATACTCTCTAATTAAAAATAAATTCAAAAAAAAAAAAATAATATGTTGGTCCGCCACTCCAACAAAAACAATTTGTTTTTGTGCTTGTCCGCCATTTCACAAAAAAAAAAATGAAGTCAGTCTGCCTGTTAGAGTGGCGGACTGACTTTTCCATCCTGCCAGGTCATCCAAAAACACCATAAATTTGGAAAAACTTTTGTAAAGTACCATAGATTGGGAATAAGTTTGGAAACTACCATAAAATGGGAATATATTTAAACTTTTACCATAAAATGGTAAAAAGCCCACATTTGGCTATCAGTTCCCAGCACTGGAGGTAGGGCAATTGAGCTCATCATCTGAAGTCTGCTAACAGTGTGAATGATCCAACTGGTTAACTGTGATAAAATTAATGATGATACTAAAGTAAACTGTAAGATTACTTTAGTAGGGAGAACAACAAGAAACAAAGCAATAAACTAATACAAGCTCTAAGATCAGTCACTTGTGGTTACTGCTACGCATTTTCTTATATGATTGTTTGTGAACTTCTCCTTTTTCAGGAATGTATTGGTCAGGCTCTTTGTCGTCATAACTCATAACTAATTTGTATGTGAAATGGAACTTGAATCGGATGCACAAGAATGCGATAAAAGTCAAAGAATTGTCTTCATGGATGTGTCTGTTTCCTCATAAAGTTGCCTTCACGAAGCTCCTTAGCAAATGACTGCAAGGCATATAGCAGAATATGATTAGTGTATATTATAAATCCCACTCTAAGCTTATACAAGTCTCCGGATGAAGCATCCTTTCTATTGTATCATCCAACATTTAATAAAAATTCAAAATTTACTAAAAAAAAAGGGAGAAAAATGGCCAAAGTACCTTGTTGAGTTGTCAAGGTACTCTTGCTGTCAAGAAAATCATTGATTGGCAAAGATGATGGTGGTGGTGGTGGTGGAGAAGGAGTCTCTAATGCTGGTGATGGTGGCAGAGAAAGATTCTCTGATGCTGGTGGTGGTGGTGCAGGAGATGGGTTCTCTGATGCTGGCGGTGGTGGTGCAGGAGAAGGGTTTTTTGATGCTGGTGGCAGTGTAGGAGAAGGGTTCTCTGATGCTGGTGGTGGCGGTGGTGCAAGAGAAGGGTTCTTTGATGCTGGTGGTGGTGGTGGAGAAGGACTCCCTGATTCTGGTGGAGGATAAGGAATTTTTGTTGTTGGCGATGGAGGAGAAGAAGTACCTGTTACTGGCGGTTGAGGAGAAGGATTCCCTGTTTCTGCCGGTGAAGGACTGTTTAGATTTGGTGGATCAACTGGAAAAAAATTTGCAGGTAATGATTCTTATAAAAAGGGTTTATCAGATGATTCGGTTGCGAAAGAGGATGTAAGGTAAAGGAAAAGAAAAAGAAAGTAGCATACTTTAAAATGCTTTGCCATGATAAGGAGAAGAAAAAACCTGAAGCAAGTTTAGAGTATAGTGAGCGTGGGAATTTTTAAGTGTTATTCAAGAAAGTTGTTGTAAGAAAAATAAAGTTTACACTTTACAACCATTCAGTGCTAGCACTGAGGAAATATGTTAATTAAAAAAAATAAAACAGCATAGAACCATGTAAGTATCATCAGCTCTGCATGCCAGTATAAAATGGAAACCTAGGAATGTTGGAGCCTGAGATTGCAAATGGACAATTCAACCTTGTTTTGCATGGAATTAACATGGTGAATAACATTTGGAGGGAAATCTTAGATTTGGGGGAACAAAGTCTTTTGTCTTTTGTATTATTAAAAGATGTAATTATAAGTTTTAAGATGTTTAGTGTTGGAGCCAAAAATTCTTGGCTGAAATCAATCAAATACTGTTGATCATGTGAATGTAATAATTTACATATATATTTTCAATGAAAGAAAGTGGAAGTAGCTGTAGACTTCCATTTTATTACAAAAAAAATCTTCACCTTTAGAGTGTTTTTACAGCAGCAGTAGCAGAGTATTCTGCATAACTTCAAGAGTTCTTGAAGTTTCGCAGACCAGATTTTACAATGGTTCGAGGCTATGAGGTTCTTTTATTTGGAAGTTTCCTTGAGTGTAAACACTTGAGAGTAAAGTGTAAACACGTGAGATTGAGAGAGAGACTAGTTTCCACATAAAATGCCTTCTCCAAATACTTCAACTCCTCTAACTCCTATGTTTAATGGGGAATTCTATCATGTTTGGTCAGTAAAGATGAGATTGTGGATGTGAGTTATTCCTGTATAGTATTTTACTAGAATAGGAAGAATAGTATTTTACTAGAATAGGATATTTTTTTCTTCTTTTCCAAGAATATCTGTATATATATTTCCTCCAATATGAGAGAAGAATATATTGAATTCATAAACCTAAAATATTATTGTTAATATGGTATCAGAGCCATGTTGAAAATAACCAAACTGCTCTAAAATTTTTTTCTTTGAAACTCGTACATGAAAAAAAAATAAATGGAATAACAAGGATCTCGTGTTCCAGCAACAACAACTAACACACCAATTATTATCCAACAAGACAAATTTGCCTTTCCCACAAGTATCATTCTAGATGAGACTAATTATTCGTTATGGTCTCAACTTATGGAGATGTGCATTGGAGCACACAACAAAGCTGGATATCTCACTGGAGCAGCAAAAAAACCTGCACCAGACGACTCTAATTTTGGGACATGGATCACCAAAAATCAAAGGTGAAAAGTTGGCTTATTGACTCAATGTGTCCATGGCTAATGCAACGATTTATTCGTCTCCGTACAGCCAAAGAAATATGGGAGGCTGTATCAAAAACTTTCTATGATGGATCTGACGAGACTCGTCTTTTTGAATTAAATAAAAAAATTTTCTCTATCAGACAAGATAGTAGACCATTATCCACATATTACAATGAACTTGTTGCTATTTTTCAGGAAATTGATCACAGGTCAATTTCTCAAGAAGGAATTGTCGAAGGAGTAGTCCAGTTACATTCAACAATGGCTAGACTTCGAGTTTATATTTTTCTAAGTGGACTTGATTCTAAATTTAATCAGGTTAGGGGAGAAATTTTATGCAAAGATCCAAAACTAGATTTGGAAAGCACATATGCATATGTAATGAGGGAGTATCAACAAAGACAAACGATGGGAGGCCCTTGGCAAATTCTTGAACACTCAGCTATGGTGGCTACTCAAACCCGACAAGGATCATCATCTAGTCCTAGTAAGAATTACAAAAATCTTTCCACTGGAAAGTCTAACAATCTTATATGTGATCATTGTGGTGAATCAGGTCACTTGAAGCAATGCTGTTATAAGATCATTGGTTATCCTGACTGGTGGGATTTTTCAAAAAAAACCATAAAAGAAAGCTACTCGAAAGGCTATGGTGACAGCGGTGAATGAAGCAGTATACAATGATAAGGAAAAATCATTACCCATAGCAAATATTGCTCATTCAGATATAGTGGGTAAGGAAAATGCTCTCTTTGCAATTTCTATGAATAATACCCGGATTATTGATACAGGTGCATCTGACCATATGATTAGAGAATCTAGTAAATTATAGTATATTCATTCTTCTCCTTAATCAGTTATTTTAACGGCTAATGGTACTACATGTCATGTTGTTGGTCAAGGACCTATCATATTATCTAATACTCTTACACTAAATTCTATTTTAGCTGTGCCATCTCTTGAAAATAATCTATTGTCGGTTGGACAAATTACCTCTACTCTTAATTGTACTGTAACTTTTTGGCCTTCATTCTATGTTTTTCAGGATATTCTGACTAGGAAGCCTCTTGGTTATGGTGTTAAACATGGAAAATTATATTATTTAGAGTTAACAAAGAATGGAGGACAAAAGTTTGATCAAGCATATCATACTAGTAGTCCAGAACATAACAGAACAACTATCTGGCTATGGCACCGATGATTGGGTCATCTTTCTTTTGGATATCTTAGGAAATTACAACCTCATATTTTTTTGAACTTAAGTAATTCAGATTTTCACTGTGAATTGGCAAAGAGCCATCGTGTTCCTTATTTACCGAGTTTAAAATAAAAGTTTTGAGCCATTTGTAATTATATATTCAGATTTATAAGGACTTGCAAAAATTCCTTCATTATCTAAAGCTCGATATTTTATTACGCTTATTGATGAATGTATGCATATGACTTATATATCATTACTTCATAAAAAAGTGATGTTTATAAAACCTTTCAGGAATTTCACAATATGGTGAGCACTCAGTATCATAAATAAATACAGATTTGGTAAATAGATAATACTATAAAGTTTATGGATGCTTCTCTTGGCAATTTTTTGAGTCAGCATGGAATTTGCCATAAAACCTATTGTACCTGTACTGCACAACAAAATGGCTTAGCAGAAAGAAGGAATTGATATATACTAGAAGTAGTTTGTGCTTCTCTCTTTGGGATGAACATGCCACAATTTTATTGGGGCGTGGTCATGAAATCTGATGTTTATCTTATTAACCACTCCCCATCTCAAGTTTTAGGTTTTGAAACTCCTCTCCATAAAATGCAATCTTTACTTTCAATTCCTCACCTTCCAAACCTTGAACCTCGGGTATTTGGATGCACAGTGTATGTTCATATTTCTAAAGCTTTGACAATAAAACTTGATCCATGTGCAAAAAAGTGTATTTTTGTGGGTTATTCAGATTTTTAAAAAAGGTGCTAGTGTTATGATCCTCAAACTCACAAGTTGCGTGTCACCTTGCATGTTTCTTTCTGGGAATCAGAACTGTTTTATTCAGGGGGAGCTTCCATATCTTCCTTTCAGAAGGAGAATGGTAGAGAAGCAAACATGTTGCAAGGCATAAAAAGAAATATAAAAGAATGCACAGAACTGGATAAGTCGGTTAACTTCTTAGAATTGGAAGAAATTAGTCATCAAGGGCTGAATGGAACTAACAATGAAGACAACAACCACCATGGAGAAGAATAACCTGATAGTACAAATCTTCCTATTTTAACACCATAAATCAAAGAGTCTATTTAGAATATCCAAAATGATACCTCTCAACTAACGTGAAGTCTAATATCTAATAATTCTACTGATGAGTTTTTTGTCCTTCCTGAAAATTCAGTTCCAAGGTACCTACAGAGATCGAACAAAGGTGTTCCAAAGAAATAATATGAACCTGATCTCAAAGCCCATGTCAAATATCCTATCAATAATTATGTTTCTACCCAAAAATTATCTAAGATTTATGCACTTGCTGTTAATCAATTATCCAGTGTGTATATTTTTAGTAATGTGTAGGAAGCTTTAGATGATCTGAAATGAACTAAGGTAATGAATGAAGAGATGGAAGTTCTATAAAAGAACTCTACGTGGGAACTCACTTCTCTTCCTAAAGGAAAAAAAGTAATCGGATGTAAATGGGTATACGCTGTGAAACTCAAGGCTGATAGGAGAATTGACAGGTATAAAGCGAGGCTAGTCGCAAAGGGTTATACATAAAAATATGGGGTGGATTACCAAGAAACATTTGCACCAGTAGCCAAGCTAGATACAGTTCACATTCTTATCTCTATAGTAGAAAATCGAGATTGGCCTCTAAAATAATTTAATGTTAAGAATGCCTTCCTTAATGGGGAGCTAGAGGAAGAGGTATACATGGAGCTACCGTATGTGTAAAAATTGATTTATTAAAAAGAGATAAAGTTTGTAAACTAAAAAAAATCATTATATAGGCTTAAACAGTCACCTAGAGCCTGGTTTGGGAGATTCTTTATGGCAATGGAAGCTTTTGGTCATAAACAAAGCAGTGCAGATCATACGTTATTTATAAAACACAAAAAAGGGAAAGTAACGGCTTTAGTTATGTATGTAGATGATATGGTTCTAACTGGAGATGATTATGAAGAAATGAAGCTTCTACAAGATTTCTTGGCTACTGAGTTTGAAATAAAGGACTTGGGACAACTTAAGTACTTTATGGGTATCGAAGTAGTGAGGACAGATCAAGGAATTGCTCTTTCTCAAAGAAAATATATAATTGATCTCTTGACTGAAACTGGAATGTTAACATGTAAACCAGCCGAAACTCCTATTGAAATAAATTATAAACTTGGAATTTTTCCTAATTAAGTTCCAACATATAAAGGGCGCTACCAACGGCTGGTAGGAAGATTAATTTATTTATCCCACACTAGGCCAGATATAGCTTATGCAGTGAGTGTTGTCAGTCAATTTATGCATCAGTTGAGTGAAAAACACATAGATGCAGTGTAGTAAATTTTGAGATACTTGAAAGGCTATCCAGGAAAAAGTTTATTTTTCTCAAAGAATAATGTTTCTAATATCGAAGGATATACGTATGTCAACTGGGCAAGTGATCAAACAACCAGAAAATCTACATCAAGTTACTTTACTTTTGTGGAAGGAAATCTTGTAACCTGGAAGAGTAAAAAATAAAAGGTTATTGCAAGGTCAAGTGCAAAAGCAGAGTTTCGAGGAATGGCTCATGGAATTTGTGAGTTACTATGGATTAAACATGTTTTATCAGATTTGGGGATTAAGAATACAAGGCCTATGAATCTTTATTGTGATAATAAGGCTTCCATTAAGATTGCACAGAATCCTGTATAACATGATCGCACTAAACATGTTGAAGTTAATAAGCACTTCATCAAAGAGAAGTTAGAGAAAAAGATTATCCAATTTCCTTTTGTAAAGTCTGAAGAACAGCTTATTGATGTTCTTATAAAAGTAGTTTCAAAGAAGGCATTTCATGATGTGATTAGCAAGTTAGGTATGCTGGACATTTATACTTCAACTTGAGGGGGAGTGTGGACGTGAGATATTCTTGTATGGTATTTTACTAGAATAGGAAGAATAGTATTTTACTAGAATATGATTCTTTTTTTCTTCTTTTCTAAGAATATTTGTACATATATTTCCTCCAATATAAGAGAAGAATATACTGAATTCATAAACTTAAAACATTGTTGTTAACAGAGAATTCACCTGAGCTCTCAAGGCTGTGGGATGTGGTCATAACAGATCAATATCCTCCTCCATTGAGAGCAAATCCAACTATGGCTCAAATAAAGGAGTATGAAGAATAAATATTGAAGAAAGATAGAGTAATCACCTGTATTCATTCAAGTCTAGCTGATCATATTTTCATAAAAATTATGAATTTGGAAACACCAAAACAGGTGTGGGAGAAGTTAAAAGAAGAGTATGAAGGTGGAGGAAGAGTGAAGAAAGTAAAAATTCTAACTCTCAAGAGAGAGTTTGAATTGATAAAAATGAAAGAAAGTGAAACTCTTAAAGAGTACACCAGCAGATTGATGAATGTTATCAACCAAAGAAGGCTGCTTATAGAAGATTTTCCAGATCAGCTTGTAGTGGAGAAGATTCTAATCTCTATCCCTCAGAAATTTAAAGTGAAGATCTCAACTATTAAAGAGTCTTGTGATCTTGAGACTCTTTCAATATCGTCTTTGATCAGTAAGCTGCAAATGCATGAACAATGAGTCTCCATGATGAATGATGAAGCAGTAGAAGATGCTTTTCAAGCATAAAGTAAAGGAAAGAAGCAAGAAAGAAAATTTGAGAAAAAAAAGGCAACCTAACAAGACTAATAAAGGCAAAGCTCTAGATAGTTTTAGTGCAGCAAAAAAAAAAAGAAAAATTTCCACCTTACAAGTATTGTAAGTGGACAAATCATGTTGAGAAAGATTGTTGGTTTAAGAACAAGGAAAAGCCATCTTTCAAGTGCAATTTTTGTAACAAGATAAGGCATACAGAGAAGTTTTGCAGAGCTAAAAAGAGTTAAAGTCAACAACAACTACAACAATAAGCAAATGTTATTGAAGAAAGTTCTCAGCCAAATGAGCAGCTTTTCATGGCTACATAAACTATGGAAATAAAATAAAGTCTTACTTGGCTAATAGATAGTGGATGCACAAGTCATATGGCGAAGAATGCTTCACTTTTCTATTTTCTCAATGAAAATGTGAAGTCAAGTATCAAGCTCGGAAATGGAGAAGTAGTTCAAGCAAGAGGTAGAGGCGTTATCTCAGTCAACACTAAGCGAGATATTTAAGTAATTTCAAATGTGCTTTATATACTTGAGCTAAATCAGAATTTACTTAGTGTTGCACAAATAATGAAAAATGGTTATTCAGTTTCTTTTAGAGATAACTGCTACATTATTCTTGATAAGCATGGTTTTAAGATTTCTAGAATTAAGATGATTGGGAATAGTTTTTACTTGAAGCTTGATGTTATAGATGGTCATGTGTATAGAGCTAAGGCTGATGTGAGTTTGTTATGACATAAATGATTTGGTCATTTTAACGTCAGAACACTGAGATATATGCAGAATTCAGGTCTGGTTTATGACTTTACAGAACTAATTAATTGTGAGGAAGTTTGTGAAAGTTATGATTTTGGAAACTTACATAGATAACCTTTTTCCACCAGTAATGCAAGGAGGGCAACTTAAAACTTTGAAGTAGTTCATTCAGACATTTATGGGCCACTGTCAGTTGCATCATTGAATGGTAACAAATACTTTATACTGTTCATTGATGATCTAACAAGAATGACTTTATTTCTTGAAAGTAAAGTCTGATGTGCTCAATGTGTTCAAAGGATTTAAGAAGCTTGTAGAAACACAAAGTGGTTGTATTCTGAAAGTGTTAAGAACTGATAATGGAGGAGAGTATACTTCTCTAAAGTTTAAAGCTTTTTACAGAGAAGCTGGCATAGTGCATTAGCTAACTGTTCTTTATACTCCAGAATAAAATGGAGTAGCGGAGAGAAAAAATTGAACAGTAATGGAGATGGCCAGGTGTACGATGTTTGAGAAGAAAATGCCAAAGATGTTATGGGCAGAAGCAGTTTCTACCTCAGTTTATTTATTGAATAGACTTTTAATAAAGGCTATGGAAGGCAAGATTCAAGTGGAAGCCTGGTCAGGTTTCAAGCCATCAGTCAAGCATTTGAGAATCTTTGGCTCAATATGTTATTTTCATATTCCAATTGTGAAAAGAACTAAGTTAGATGAGAAAACTGTGAAGGATGTGTTTATCGGTTATGCTACAAAATTAAAGGGTTATAAAATTTTATAATCTGAATGAGAAAAAAGTTGTGATAGCAAGAGATGTCCATATAGATGAGAAAGCATCTTATGATTGGGATGAGAATGAAGTTAAAGGTTTTGGTGCATTTCTGCTTTCTCTAGTTCATGAAGTGAGTGGAAATGCAACTCCAAATGCCATAGACACAACTGATGGTCCAATCTTAAGAATAAGATCCTTATCAGATGTGTATGATAGATGTAATCTAGTCTTTGCAGAACCATCATGTTACTTAGAAGCTTCAAAGTTTCTTGAATGGGTTGCAGTAATAAAGATAGAGTTAGAAATGATTAAGAAGAATGGAACTTGGTATTTAACAACTTTACCATAAGACAAGAAGGCTATCAGAGTCAAATGGTAACCAAGTTAAATCCAAATGGTTCTATTAATAAACATAAGGTGAGATTGGTTATTAAAGGCTATTTGCAAATTACTATAGTTAATTATAGGGATACTTTTACCCCAGTAGCCAAACATGATACCATCAAATTGTTATTGTCAATTACAGCTCAAAGTGGTTGGTGTGTATACCATTTAGATGTCAAATTAGCATTTTGAATGGTGAGCTTCGGTAGGAGATTTATGTTAGTCAGCCTGAAGGGTTTGAGATTGCTTGAAAAGAGAATTTAGTGTACAAGCTCAAGAATGCTCTCTACAACTTGAAGCAAGCACTTAGAGCCTAGTATAGCAAAATTAACTCTTACCTGATCTAAAATGGATTTAGGAGGAGTGAAACTGAAGCCACTCTTTACTTGAAGCAAGGTAGAAGTGAAGTGAAGATGATTGTGTCCTTATATGTAGATGACATGATAATGACTAGAAGTGATGTGCAGGCTGTTCTAGAGTTCAAGAAAGACATAGAGAAAGCTTTGAAATGTCTGATCTAGGCCCTATATGTAACATCCGTGTCCTAAGACCGGATTACTGTTCATCAATGATAATTAAGAATATAATTTCAATTGCTGATGTAAGCATTGTTTGCCACTATTATGAGTATATGCTTTGGAGTTTGATTCTTTAGTAAATAAGTCA
>CATIWO010139328.1:0-18409 GCA_949673435.1 Macaranga tanarius | reverse complement strand
TAGGAAAGGTAAGGTTCTAAGGTCAATCTTTGGCTCATCTTTCTTACTTAGTACTTCTTGAATAGTCTTCTTTTCCACACCACACTTATCATCCTTTTTATCCTTCACATCATCATCTACCCTTGAGTTCACCACACCCTCATCATCATCCTCATTCACCATGTTTTTGTTACTTGTTGAAGCATCTCCAACTTCCTTACCACTTCTTAAGTTTATAACTTGACAAGATTCTTTAGGCTGAAATTTAGGTTCACTAGGTAGTCTACCTAAAGGTTGAGGGGTTGAAGAGGCTTGTTGAATAATTTGATTTTCAAGGATTCTATTGTGGGAAACAAGTTGATTAATTCTCATATTAAGTTGCTTGAATTGGTCTTCATGTTGTTTGTTGGTGGTTAATTATTGGTTTATGAATTACTCCATAAGACCTTTTGGATTAATGGAAGGATGATTTGGTTTCATAGGAAAATCGGGTGGGTTTTGTGGTTTGGAAAAATTTTAGTTAAATGGAGGGTTTAATTGAGAGGATGTGTTTGACCAAGAAAATCTGGGATGGTTTCTCCATTGAGGGTTATAGTTATTAGAATTCAATCCCCCTCTTTGGTTAAAAGCTCCTTGCACAAAACTCACATCCTCATTAGTATTAGAATTCATATTGCATTGAGTATATGAATGAGATCCTCCACAAAGCTCATAAGCAACATTAGCATTATCAATAGAATTAACTTAAGATTTACTTACCAACTTGGTGAGAGCATCTACCTTAGCACTTAACAAATTGATAGTGTCAAGCTCTAAAACTCCTCTTACCTTTGCCATTATTGGCTCATCACCCATGTATCCTTGAGATGCAAGCTCTTCAAGTAGAATAATAGCCTTCCTAGCCGTTTCATCCATCCATTTCCCACTAGAGGTTGCATTGACAATATTCCTATTCTCATCAATCAACCCATTGTAGAAAATTTAAAGGATCATCCAATCAGGCAAGCTAAGGTGTGGACATTGCCTTTGAAGCTCCTTGAATCTCTCCTAAGCTGCATAAATAGTCTCACTACTGTTTTGCTTAAAAGTAGTGATCTCATTACGAAACTTGGCGGTCTTTTGTGGTATAAAATACTTGTGAAGAAATTCTTGCTTCAATTGATCCTAAGTAGTGATCGATTCACTTGGCAAACTAGCAAGCCAAAGTTGTGCTTTTTCCTTAACTGAAAATGGGAAAAGCCCAAGCCTTATCGCATCATCCGTCACTCCATTGATCTTGAAGGCAACACACACATTGAGAAAAGCCAATATATGAGCATATGGATCCTCTCATTGTAAAACTCTAAATTGATTATTTTGTACCATGTGTATGATGCTTGGTTTAATTTCAAAGTTATTATTGGCTATTAATGGAGCCACAATTCCTCTAAAATTACCCGTTATATCGGGCATGGCAAAATCGCCCTAAGTCCGTCTCTCCGGTTCCGTCATGATGTCCAAATTTTATTAATTCAGTATTCTTTGCCTTTGTTCCCTACGCAAAGCACGTAAAGTTAACTCAATTTCGGGATTAAAATACAAAATATTACTAGCACTTCTACTAAGTCTCATCATGAAAACAAACAAAAATCAAACAATCAACGAAACTAAAACTTACAAAAATTATAAATAATAAAAATAAAATAAAGGCCTAAAACAACCTTTCTCTACCTTAAGTTAATAAAAATATTAAACAAATTCCCCGGCAACGGCACCAAAATTTGATGTCGGTCAAATTAAATTACCCTAGTCTCTAAGACTAAGTATAGAGCAAGTAGGGTATCGAACACTCGGAAATTTAGAGCTATTTTATATTAACCGAATAGGTACTAAGATGGATAGGCAAAATATTAATAATAAAGATTGTTGGATTATTCTAATTATTCTAATTAATTACTAATTACACTAATTAATCTAATTATTCAAAATATCAAGTTAAATAGGGTTTATTAGAACTACAAGTAGGAATTTATCAAGAATTACAAGATAAATAAATAGTTATATGAAATGATTATAAACATGGTATAAGGTACAAATGCAACTCTCGTTGTCATTTATACTTAAAGTCCTTAAATGTAATTCTTATTATCATTTAAAAGTAATTTATTTAGAGTCTACAGGTATTCTCATATCATTGTAGAGATAAACATAATCCATAATATTACCATGCAAGGTTTATAATTTTTCTTTAAGTAGAAACCCTTGTCTTTAAGTGATTTCATTACCTTTAGAGAATCCAATTATATTTCTACCAAAATGCACCAACTCTCATTGCATACATATTTGATTTAAATATCATATATGGTAGTCAATCATACAAAACACATTCAAACTCACAATTGAACTTAAATCATTAACATAACATAAAATAAAAGATGTAATTCATTGATTCATTCTTCCTTGCAATTCTAACAAACAATGGCTTAGCCAAGATACATGATAAACATAATTAAATAACAACAAGAAGGTAAATAAAATACAAAGTACTAAGAGAGAAAGATAGAACTTTGAATGTAGATAGCCTTCCTAAAGATTCATTGACTTACTTTGAATGTTCTTCACTTGAATATTTGAATTGCACTAATAATACTAACTAAATAAAACTAACACTTTTTGAAAAATAAAAATAAATGTTTTCTGATGTCTTCTTATCTATATTGTTATTATCTTCTCTGAAATGCAGCCAATACATGTATTTATAGGCCTTAGAAGTGGTTACAAGTGACTAAAATTCGTTTACAATTGGAAAGGCACCATTTGACATGAAAAGTCACCATCATATGCCGATGCAGTAACTTCAAGGGCATTTTTGTCCATCAAAATGACGTTATCTCCAGAAAGTGTCTTCATGAAAGTTGTAGTCTTTGAGTATCTATCCAACGCAACTTGAATCACCTTATTTGAAGGTTTGTATAAGAAGTTGTGGCTGATAGTATGCAAACTAGCATAGTTATTTAGGATCATTTTATTACTTTTTATTTATTTTTCATTTGTTTTTTAATTATTTATTGCATTTTTATTGTTATTTTTGTACTTTGATGTTGCTTGTGTGTTTTATTAGTCACTCTAGCCTAATTTCATGCTTAAAATTACATTAGAGTACATTGGAGTGAAGGAAAGCCAAACGAAAGCCAAAGGAGGCAAGTTAAGGCCTATGCCAAGTCGACACAGTATGCCAACTCATGACAGGGGCTGGCTGTGCCGAGTCGGCACAGTGGTGCCGAGTCCAAGAGATGCAACTTTTCAACTTTTTATAGTTTTCGTATTTTTACTATAACTTCTTATAAAGACCTTTAAATTAGGTGATTAAAGTTGAATTGGAAAGCTAACTCAAAGACCTACAACTTTTATGAAGACACGTGCTAGAGATAACATCATTTTGATGGACGAAAATGCCCTTGAAATTACTATATCTGCACATGATAGTGACTTTTCATGTCAAATGGTGCCTTTCCAATTGTATACGAATTTTGGTCATTTATAACCACTTCTAATGCCTATAAATACATGTGTTGGCTGCATTTCAGAGAGAGAATGACAAGATAGATAGGAGACATTAGAAAGTCAAGTGAAGAACATTCAAAGCAAGTCAATGAATCTTCAAGAAGGCTATCTACATTCAAAGTTCTATCTTTCTCTCTCAGTACTTTATATTTTATTTACCTTCTTATTATTATTTAATTGTGTTTATCATGTATCTTGGCTAAGTCATTGTTTGTTAGAATTGCAAGGAAGAATGAATCAATGAATTACATCTTTTATTTTATGTTATATTAATGCTTTGAGTTCAATTGTGAGTTTGAATGTGTTGTGTATGCTTGGCCACCATATATGAAATTTGAAATAAAATATGTACACAATGAGAGTTGGTGCATTTTGGTGAAAATATAATTGAATTATCTAAAGACAATGAAATCGCTTTGAGACAAGGGTTTCTACTTAAAGAAAAATTATAAACCTTGCATGGTAATATTATGGATTATGTTTATCTCTATAATGACATGAGAATCCTTGTAGACTCTAAATGAATTACCTTTAAGTGATAATGAGAGTTGCATTTAAGGACTTTAAGTATAAATGACAATGAGAGTTGCATTTATGCCTTATACCATGTTTATAATTATTTCATGTAACTATTTGTTTATCTTGTAATTCTTAGTAAATTCCTACTTGTAGTTCTAATAAATCATATTTAACTTGATATTTAGAATAATTATATTAATTAGTATAGTTAGCAATTAATTAGA
Source organism: Macaranga tanarius (assembly GCA_949673435.1). NCBI lineage: Eukaryota > Viridiplantae > Streptophyta > Magnoliopsida > Malpighiales > Euphorbiaceae > Macaranga > Macaranga tanarius. The sequence continues at coordinate 14,144 of CATIWO010139328.1, read as the reverse complement.
ATAATTAGAATAATCCAACAATATTTATTATTAACATTTTGCCTATCCATCTTAGTACCTATTTGGTTAATATAAAATAGCTCCAAATTTTCGAGTGTTTGACACCCTACTTGCTCTATACTTAGTCTTAGAGCCTAGGGTAATCTTAATTTGACCGACATTAAATTTTGGCACCATTGTCGGGGAATTTGTTTGATATTTTTATTAACTTAGGGTAGAAAAAGATTGTTTTAGGCCTTTATTTTATTTTTATTATTTGTAATTTTTGTAAGTGTTAGTTTCATTGATTGTTTGATTTTTGTTTGTTTTCATGGTGAGACTTAGTAGAAGTGCTAGTGATATTTTGCATTTTGATCCTGAAATTGAGTTAACTTTACGTACTTTGCATAGGGAACAAAGGCAAAGAATACTGAATCAACAAAATTTGAACGTTATGGTGGAACCAGAGAGATGGACTTTGGGCAATTTTACTATGCCCGATATCACTGGTAATTTTGGAGGAATTATGGCTCCATCAATAGCCAACAATAACTTTGAAATTAAACCAAGCATCATACATATAGTGCAAAATAATCAGTTTGGAGGTCTACAAGGAGAGGATCCATATGCTCATAAATTGGCTTTTCTTAATGTGTGTGCTACTTTCAAGATTAATGGAGTGACAAATGATGTGATAAGGCTTAGGATTTTCATATTTTCATTCAAGGAAAAGGCATAACTTTGGCTTGCTAGTTTGCCAAGTGAATCAATCATTACTTATGACCAATTGAAGTAAGCATTTCTTCACAAGTATTTTTCACCACAAAAGACCGCCAAGTTTCATAATGAGATCACTACTTTTAAGCAAAATAGTAGTGAGACCATTTATGCAGCTTGGGAGAGATTTAAGGAGCTTCAAAGGCAATGTCCACACTATGGCTTGCCCGATTGGATAATCCCTCACATTTTCTATAATAGGTTGACGGATGAGAATCGAAATATCATCAACGTAGCCTCTAGTAGGAAATGGATGGATAAAATGGCTAGGGAGGCTGTCATTCTACTTGAAGAGCTTGCATCTCAAGGATACATGGGTGATGAGCCAACAATGGCAAAAGTAAGAGGCGTTTTGGAGCTTGACACCATCAATTTGTTAAGTGCTAAGGTAGATGATTAGGGTGTATTTTTTTATGTTTTAGGTAGGATAATTGTGTTAATTTATGTTTAGATAGGTTATTTATGCTTAATTTGTGTTTATAGGTCATTATTCAAGGTTGGATGTGGATCAATTGAAGATTAGGAGCAAATGAAGTCAATATTAGAAGCAATTGTGAACACAGGCATCAACACGACTGTGTGTCTGCCCGTGTAGTCTGCTGGAAGATTTGAGTACTTGGAACACGGGTCGGGACACGCCCGTGTGATGCTCTGCCAATTTTACATACTTGAGACACGGCTTGGGACATGGCCGTGTAGTGGCCCGGATGCTGAATACATGTAAGACACGAGTGTGTTTTTAAAGAACATGGTCGTGTATACGGAAGAGTCAGGATAAGATTGACTTCTTTAAACCCTAATCTAAGGGGTTTTAAAGGGAAACTATAAAAAGGATGATAGAGCATATGAAAAAGCATCTAGAGACAGAAAAACAAAGTTCATCAAGGCATTATCAAAGATCAAGATTGGAGATTGAAGATTGGAGAGATTGAGAGATTAAATTCCTTATTCTTCTTCTTAATTCTTGTAATTGGTGATGGGTTTCTTTTACTTATTTTTAGAGTTTAGTTTTATTATGTTAGGCTAGGTTTTTATTCATTAGGGAATTAAGGATCTGAATATGAATTAAATAAATTTTCCTTCTTGATAAATCTTTTATTCATGCAAAGTTATATTTATTGAGATTAATGCTTGTTTGTGTTTGGCCAGCATTGACATGATTTAAATTGAGATTATGCATTGAGAGATGATAGTCTTAGTGGAACTATAAATATAAACGTAATTGATTCATTGCTAGAGATAAATTGAATTGATTTATGTCCTTAAGAGTTGAGATTAAATTTTATTATCAAATTGATTAGGGTTTGCAATTGCAATGAGAATTGAATTGCATGATCTTAATTAAAGGGGTGCAAGGTAGTATATTCAACCTTGAGAGAGGTGATTATCATTTTAGATAACTCAGGATTTGCATGAATATTGGAGTAAATGGAAGGAAAATTGGTTAATGAGTGTGAGGTGAATTGATTTCCTAATGATTGTTTTAGATTTGGTTAATTGATTACAAAATTTGGATTTATAGTTTATTTAGTTTTAGTTAATTATAATTAAATTGATCATTACAATTGGAAGCTTTAAACAATTAGAAATAGATTAATAGGTGGATAGATTAAAATATCTGTGGGAATGATATCTTTAGTACTACTTGTCGATTTTGTATACTTGTAGAGTTTTTACCAAACAGTCACGACTCGGCACCTTCGGTGCACTGTGCCGAGTCGGCTGTGAGCCCTACTCCCATCCTTTAGCCAATTTGACACTCTGCTAAATTTCTAATGCATAACAATCCTTCCCATACTTGAATATAACTCAATTCAAGTGTAAAACCACTTCATAAACATACCACACATTACAAATACATTCACTAACACATGATTCTCAATCAAGCACGAGCTTTAAGCATTACTACTCATCATTCACAACTAGAAACCACCATTCATACATTGTATTTTATTTTAAAGTATAAATCAAAGTATGTACATATCACCACACCCATGAATATCTACACACTCACATTCAATAATATATTTGATATTCACAACCCATTTCATACCATTCAAGAATTCACATGTTCATATAGCATTCTTAGTGTTCATTATCCAGCCGGATTCATCCTCACAATCAATTCATATCATAATTCTCATATTCCATTCTCAAGTAATCCTCACATTCAACATGTGTGTAAATATGGTGCAACAATGCATGTTTTTGCAAGTTAGTATCCAGATAAACCTTTTCTCACACTTAGCCTCATTGGCTATTTTTCTCACATTTTCAATAGCACATACATGGCCATTTAGTGAGACTATACATCCGGCTCAGTCTCACTATCTCACATATTATTTTTGGGTAGCTATACGCTCGGCTCAGTTTGCCCATCTCACATATCATTTTTTTATTTTATTAGGTAGCTATACGCCTAACTCAGCTTGTCCATCTCACATATCATCATTTTATTTTATTGGATAGCTATACGCCTGGCTCAGCTTGCCCATCACACAATATTTAATATCAATTAAATGGCCATTTGTGAGACTATCTACCCGACTCAGTCTCACTTCTCATATGGGTAGCTATACGCCCGGCTCAGATTTTCTATCTCACAATCACACATCCTCACATTCCTCATATATCACACTTTTGTGTGAATCACAACACAACATAATTCAATACAATTGCATATTAATAAATCATCTCAATAATATTTCATCATTATTCCATCCATGCTCATATTTCCAACATCACAATATCATTTCATGCAATTGCATCTTAACAAGGCATCATCATAATATAACACCAACATTCCTTCCATGATCACAAACCATTTCTCATAGTCATACCATCAACATACACAATTATAAACAGTAAATATACCAATCATAAACCAATGATATGCCACAATATACACACATAATATCCTTTGCCAACAATCCTCACATTACCAAAATACAAAAAATGTGGAATTTATTCCATACTATATTCAACACAATTTCATCAAAATAAGTCATCATTATTAACCTTTCATCTACGATTATCAATTCACAATTCATTTATCTATAATAATTGAAAACACCAATATACACAATAGATTTTAGTTTATATATGTACATATGTAAGTAATTACTTACCTCCAATTGCTCCCAACCTCAAAAAGGGTCTTCCATTCACTTAAGAGTACCTTCTTTCCCTTTATCAAGTCCTATACACAACCATATATCAATCTCACATAACAACCATAGCTCAAGCACCTAAATGCACTAGATGCACTTTAAAGCTCAAGATTCAATCTATCCAAATAATTCACTCACAAGTCCAAAAATCTTGAAACAATTACTGAAGCTAGACCTATGAGCCTACTTCAAATCCTAATTGAAATTACTCAATTTGGACGCGTTTGAAATTAATTATGAATTTTTTATGCAACTCAGGTAAAACAGGCAAAACAGAATTGATAGCATAAGCACGAAAATATTCAGCTATACCAGTCAGTCTTAACGGTAAAATCAGCTAAACCTCAAAACATAAAAGTTATAGAGGACACTCTGAAGTTTCTATAACATCAAATCTTGCTCAAATCAGAAGTTTACAACTTAAGTTATGATCAAAATAATAAGACTAAAAAATAAAGGCAGCATACCCGAATTTCACACATCAAGACCAAGCTTTAATTAACCAAAATAAAGGCAAGACTTACCAAATTGATACTTCTAACAGCTTAAGGATCTTCTAAAGCTCCCCAATTTGATTGCTAGATGTATAGAGAATTTTTAAAAATCTCCCAAAGTCTCTCAATTTCACGCTACTTCTTCTACCCCCAAATTCTCTATACACACAAACACATATATACCCAATATACACACATAAATTAATCCACCAATCACAATTAAACAAATATAGCCTTAGGTGTCTCCCCCCATTAATGCTAAATTATCACTACCAATATAATAATACTAATACTCATATCTAATAACATAAATATCACCACAATAACTCTACACCCCTTAATGAACTTGGATTATTACACAATAATCCTCAACTTCCTATTTTGACAATTAACTCCAAAACTTTCTTAACAAATATACCCCTCTCTACCAACATACACATACCCCACTTAAAAGTAACTCATAACTCCACTCCACATGTCATGAAAATAACATGCATGAACAGTACTTCCAAAATATGGGTGTTACAAGTGTGGTTTGAGAATGATGTCTCCCATTCACAAGAACCGGGGAGTGAGTTGATCTTTCGAGATTTCACATCGATTGTAGAGTATGTGTGTGAGTTATATCGGTTAGCACGTCTTTATAAAATTATTATAGTTTTGTAAATGAATATGTCATGTTTCTTATTCTTGCGTATGTTGTGTTTTATACAATTCTAAAAAAAAAAGAAAAAAGTTATTTGACTTTTTTCTTTAATTTGAAAAATTGCTTATGAATTACCTAAATTTGTAAGAAATTTGTTGATAAAGGACTAAAAATGCAAATAAGTTGAATACACCACCTATTTCAGTACACATATGTTATTAAATAAATATTAATGTAACAATTTTAATTTCTTTATATAGATGTAAACTTATGTAAAAACTTATGTAAGTAGCAAAATTCTAAAATAAATTATGGGCCTGAGTTGAGTTTCAACTTTTACCTTAAAAGTCTAATTTGGCCTAATACTTTAAACATTTTTTTTTCTGATCCAACCTACTTTGGAAAAGGAAATTTTGTAATTGCTACATATAGTTTAGATATATAAAGAGCTTCAAAGAATCTCCATTCTCAACTTGTTCAATTAATTTTCAAATTTGCTCATCTTTTGCTAAGTTTGACTTAATTGAAAGAAAAAAAAATGCATATAGGCTCATATACTTTTTAGGAGAATAATATACATTAATTTTATAGATTTTTAGGATTAATTATGAATCCAAAATAACAATAAAAAAATTTAAGTTGGTTAATCTTATTTTTAAGCTTTGTATTATATATTTAATTAGATATGTATCCTTTTTGGTTAAGATAATTGAAAAATTAGAATTTTTGTTTTATCAAATTAATATGTGAACATAGTTATAGCCAAGTTAGCACTTAAATTACTCAAAATATGCTCAATATAATCAAAATTAACTTAAAATAGAACATGTTTAAGGAATCAAATACAAGTATTATTATGATCGATTCAAAAAACTTGTGAATTTAATTGAGTATTTGCTATTTAATTTTATATTTCATTAATAGTTACCATTTGAATCCAATCATTACTCATTTAATTTGACATCGTCAATTTTATAGAAATAATTAAATCATATTTGAATATTTTAATTGTTGAATTTCAACTCTAAAAATAAAAATTGGACCAAATTTTTTGCTTTAACTTTTGAGACAGGATAGAGGAAGAGCTTAACCGAATGTATAAAAGTAATAGAATGAAATAATATTACTGTTTTCATGAACAAACGACATATCATTTTCTTGCTGAAAATACCTCATTTTATGAAAGACAAGCAAACGACATACAACATTGATCAAATAATGTTGTGTACTGTCGTTCAATGATCATTTAATCATAGCAAATTATTACTAATAGTTAAATAAACGTGGTTTATGTCCAGTGGCCCAATACTATTATGTGGCTGGAGTCAGTGAGCCCAATATTTATAGGAAATTTATTTTATCATTTTAAAATTACTTACTTTAATTTAAATGAAATCACAATATTTAATTTTTCATGTGTTTAATGCATAAATTAGAATTTAACTTGATAATATTATAAAGAAAATAACACTAGTTTTACATTTATCTCCCTAATTTTATTCATAAATTGTTAAAAGTTGAGTAATTAAATGATAAAGACTCTCCACGTAACACTAAAAAATCAAGGATTCAATTCCATAATGACATTCCTTTTCTTAAATTAGTGCCATTTTTAGAGATTCCAAGTCATTTTATCAGCAAAATGATGAATTGGAAAGCATGAAATATGAATTATTAATTCCCAAGTTCCTCAATGCCAGGGGAGTACTGGTTCATGATCCAAGAAAATAATACAACTTTGAATCTTGGAGGAATTAAACTGAACATGTTGCACTTTGTTGAAAGTTGGCATTTCTTCATATAAAAATAAACCAAGAATGGAAATTATGGAGATTTGGATCTTGATCAAGATCCATTCAAGACTAGCATGATTCTTCCCCTTTCTAACAATCACCTGCTTATGAAATTAACTGTAGAAGTGTATTGTAACTCTCCTCTAATGGTGCTGATTTGGTAAGTAACTAACAACTGTGTAAAAGCAAGTCAAATACTCCATCTTAAAGAACCTAAAAAATCACTAAACCACCATATTTGACAATTTCATGCCAGCCCAGTTGCACTCCTTTGCTATAAAGGACATTTTTAAGACCTACCACCAAACATTTAGAAAGGTCTCCATCCAGCTAAATCCCACCATCATCCACAGTAATGTATGTATCTAAAATCCCAGGGGTGGATGGAAAAAATATTGAGGGGAAAAAAAGGGAAAGTTAATAGAAGAATTAGTCAAGGCTGTCCACACATGCTGATACCAACCAAGTTCATGCAATTCAAAATGGCTGAATTCATGGTTTCACCAGAACTTTATACGATTGACCTCTGATACTCCTAAACTTTTATTGTTTTCTATTTAGTCTTTAAATTTTTATTTTCAACCTTTTTCACTCTTAAATTTGTCCTTATCAAGAGAGACAAATATTTGATTTTAAACATATAAAATGTTAAAAATTAGTTTCGCAATAATAAAATTAAAATTAAAAATTAATACAAAAAAATTAGAAAAATTTTATTTTTAGTTATATTACTTCTTTCTAATTAAGAATTATTTTAGTGCATATAAGTTTTATATACATATATATATATATATCATTCATTTATAGATAACATTCATTTATAGAAAATGTTAATTTTACATATTGCAAGAGTCAAATAGGTTCAAAATAAAAGTTTAAAGGTTGAATAGACAATAATGAAAGTTAAGAGGCGTCAAAGATTAATCATGTAAAGTTAAGGGGTGAAACTGTGCATTTGGCCAGTTCAAAATGGCCGGGCAACAACTCATAAAAGTCTAAGTCTCTAAGCAAAATTTGACTTGTTTATTTGAGCATTTGGTGGAGAACATGTTAACATCTATAAATACACATTGATATAATCAAGTTACATTATGTATTTGCACTTAATCACTGATGATAGGAATAATAATAATAATAAGGTTTTCATGAATTGCAGAAAACCGAATAAACTCATTCGAAATCCTTTACAATAAAAAAGGTCTCTTCAAATTACATTTCCTCAAAAATATTCAAATGCACAAAGCTGTATTTTGTCAAGAACAAACCAAGAATTTTAATCCATTAAACCACTAGGTTGTAAGCTTTACATGCTTCAAATTTCAATGCAGTAAAATAATGACCACAAAGATGAATTTAAAAGACTTGGTCAGATTTGTGCAACCATGAATGATACATGACAACATGAATACTAATTTGAAATGAAAAATATGAGAATATGCATTTGTGAGAAACTTTCAACATATAAATTTAATATCTAGTTGCATACAGGCAGAGTTGAATCAAACTTGAAATTAATCATGGTATAACAAATGGATTGAAGCGCAACTATAAGAAGAAGGCGAAGACCTGCACCAAATATGATCTTCAATAACCATGCATAAGACTGTCACCTTTTATCAATTAGGAATTCACCACCACTTCTATCAAAACTAGCTCCATACCCTTTACCTCTATAATGTAAAAAAAGAGGGAAAGAAGGGAATTAGAACACTAATTTCAAGGGTGAAAATGGTGATGAAAGAGACATCAACCAACTACATTTACCTTGACATCATCTCTGCTCTCAGAGCTGTAATTATAATATAACGCAAACGCATTTGTTCTGCTTAGGTTGGTCTGCTGATTTCTTTTCTGCTCCACCATAAAGATAAATTCATATAAGAAATTTTAATAATTATTACAGTTGTACATTTAAATTTATTTTACAAAATCAATTCAAATTAAACTTCAACAATGAGAAAAAGCCAATGCAATTATAGGTTATGTAGTTGGCAGCAGGTAGTGCTTTCCCTCTTGAGATGACCAATGCCAATTAGTAACATAAATTATTGTTTTGTTATGGACATAAATTATTGTTTGGAAGGAGGGTTTTAGGGCTCACACCAATATAATAATCTCTACTTGTTGTCCTTATCCCTTAACATTTCATACAAAGGGTCACAGAAATGCAGCTTCTCATTCAAAATAAGTTAGAAAAAACAAAAGAAAATGGGATGGGCTGCCGTTCTTCAGAACATAAAGAATTTTCTTTTTTGGGGATTGAAAAAAAGCAGCCCTACAGAGGTTTATTAAAAAATGCAAAAAGGAAAAAAAAAATACAAAGGCCTATGGGAAGCTAGATACCTGTTTAAAATTTTAGAAACAAACGAGAAAATTATAATTAAAGTTCCATACTGCTCAAAGGAAGAAGTAAAAAGGAAACTTCAAATGCAACTTTGGCTTTGGTTTCTGTTAGGTCATAGAGATTACTAGTACCTTTTTCTGAGGCAGATGGTTGAACAACTACATGCATGGTTGTAACTCCACCAGGGATATCACACAGGGGGCTCCGGCATTCCCCTACTGTTCTGCTGTTTTCCAATATTTTTCCTGCACTTATTAACTTGACATCTTTCACGGTCCTTGGTCCATTCTCCTTTTCTGGTCAAACACATAACGGTTAAATCAACTCCAATGATTCTTAGCAGAAAGTACTGAGTACTAAAAAGTAAAATATATCAGTTCATCAGTGTAAAACATTGTGATTAGAACAGAATGAAAGCAGATATAAATCAAAGACAGAGAAATAGTTCTAGAATTAATGAGCAACATGAAGCCTGCAATCCTATATTCCAATTCAGCTCCCCTACTTGCCAATAATTTGCATATAAGCTGCAAGTAGAAAGGAAACTACATTGTACATACAACAGAATGAAAACCAATATGATTCCTAAGTTGTAGCCCAAATTAACTTTTGGTCTCTCCATTCATGATGCAACACTATGCTAGTAATCTCTAATTATTTCACTGTAGATGTTGCAAGAAATAGATAGATGACAAACCAGTAAAATTAAAGAAGTGCTTTTGGCTGAATTGTGCACTTGCTTGTAAAGTGCAGAACTAATTACAGGTTCTTATCAATATGAATAAGAACACAATTGCATATTTTCTCCACAATTACAACCAAACACACAGATTTCCATGAAAATCCAACCACACCACAATCATAGTAGGTAAGGCAACAAAAATGCAAATTCTTCGAAACAATAATCCATCATCAATGCACCATGCACATCTGAAAGTTCAAAGATGCCTATAATCTACTTCTTTAGATATCACAGTATATTTTCTGCCAAAACAAATATGGAAGGGAGGCAAACCAGCAAAGGGGCCGGCCCCAAAGCTCCTCCTGGATCCATGATCGTGTGCACACATAGAAGTTGAGTGTTTGCCTTCAAAAGACTACACAATCAAGAAATTTAAATGGGATACTTCAGTAAGGCAACCACCAATTTGATAATTTTGTACAGTGCCTGCCTACATTCTAAAAGCTGATCACTGCATACACGAATGATTCAACATAGAAGGGCAAAAAGTTATGAAATATGCTGAAGGTTCTTTAAATTGCTTGCAAGAAGAATAATGATTTGAAATTATCAAGTAAAAAAAAAAAGCTTAACTCACCTTTAGGCCATTGAGCAAGAATACTCTCTTTCAAGGTTGCAACACTTGTAGCAGCAGGAAAGCTTTTGGGGCCAATATCAGATCCATCAGTCAATCTAAACTTGATCTCTAACTGATTTTGCACTGCAGCCATCTTTAGAAAATCACCAACTTCCAATCAAAAATATTCACAAAGCCTCGATAGAATTTTCTATCAGAAATCAATAGCCCACTTAGAAGCACTTCTTTGTGGTCTTCACAAATCACCAAGATCCTGAATCAGTAACTCTCTGCCAAATTAAATTAAAAACAGAATCAGAAAGACAGGTACTTTACCCCACATAAATTTCGGACTCAAGACACATAGGTACTGAAATGGAAACAAGAGCTAAAAGGGAAATAGCAGCAAAGATTTAGCCTTAAATTAGGACTTCTAACAACCAAAAATTAGTAAATCAAATATGATCACTTGAGCCTGTCCAAAAATAGAGATCAATTTCTTACAACAAATCATGCTTGAGAAAGGTGGGGAAAGAAACATACAAACACATACACAGTGACACACATACCAACTAACAGACCAAAAACCAACAAATTACCAAAAAAATCACAAAACTTTCTGCACACTGAACTGGGTCTCCTCCAAATCTATTTAATAAATTGTTGTTTTAGTAGCTACTATTTAAAGAAGAAGAAGAAAGAAAGAAAATAAAAACACAAAAGTCAACAAAAAAATCCTCAACTTGGCCATTAAAAAACCAATCAAAAACCAAAACAAACTCTTAAAAGAATTCAAAATCCTTAATGGGTTAGCTTACTTGTCTAAAAAACTGATCTGGGTCAATCTTGTTTTTGGCTAAAGAATTCAAGCTCAAGAAAAAAGAAGAAAAGAGAAATGATGGGTATGTGTATGTATGTATATCAAAAACGAATGATAAAAGGAGAGAAAGAGATGAAATAAATCCCCAGAGAAGAGAATATTTCAGAGTTTTCAAAGTCTTCCAAATCAATGGTCAATGCATCCATTCATTTGCCTGCTCTGCTAGCAATCTCCTATGACCATGGAAATGGACAGACACATTTCTCTACTTTTAATACCAAAGACTGACTTCAACTCACACAGTGACTCAACTTATAGGGCCAGGCCTAAGTTGTACTTCTTCTCCTTCCTTGCCTTAGCATGACATGATCCTCACACTTAATAATTTTGTGTTAATACTATGCACCACCAAGCACCATTCATTATAGCTATTGATTATTATTAAAATGCATTGTTTCTTTCCCTTTTTGTTCAAGCTAAAGTTTCAATCTTTTTTTGGTGTTTGCTTGTTCAATTTCATTTTCACATTGGATTCTACCAAAAATATATTTTTATTTAAAATATTAACTTTTAATTATTGAAATTCAGTTTTATTTTAACTCTTATTTTAAATATAAATAAAATTGTTAATTTATTAAATTATTTTGTGATTGATGCAAAATCTTAAGTAATTATTTTAATGCAAATAATTTTGATTAAAATTACTAGGATATCCTACATTGTGTGATATTTAATTCTTGAATTTGCTTCATATATATTTTTAACAAAAGACAAATATTAAAAGTTTTTATTGTATTTATTGATTGCATGGTGTACATGGAGAGGAAATCTTGTAAATTTAAGAGATGCAATGCACTAAAATATTTACCACAATAATGGATTAATAACCATTCATTAATAGTAATTCTTTTTAATATGATATATTAATAGTAATTGTTAATTTGCATGAAAACATTAATTAATATAAAAACAGATACATTGGATTGGATGTAACCATAGAGCAATAAGGGTTATATGCCTGGAATTAGAATATTGAATTATGGGTAGCAATAAAAGTTATTTTTGGAGATTTATGCTGTAGAAATTACTAGCATTTTGACATGTATTATTGGGCCCATTCATGGAATCATTTAGAATGGTCAGAACAGAGGAACTGTTCTGAATGTTCATGTGAACTCTGACCAAATATATTGTGGAACCACAGAAGAACAAGAGGACAATGTCAATTGCAATTGCTGTTCTTTTTTATTTTAAGAAAAAAAGTTCAATTTAGCCCCTAGTGTATTGTGAGAAGCTCAGTTAAGCCCTTAATCTATTTTTTGGCTTAAAAACACACCTAACGTTATTAGTCTGATCATTTAGCCCTTCTATAATAAAATTGCAAACTAGTCCCTGAAATTGTGTTTCTATCAAAATATTTCAAGTTTTAAATTTTAATAAACTAAATTGTCCTTAATTTTTTTTATTAATAGTATAATTTTTAAGAAAAAATATTCTATTTAATTATCAATCTTTCCCAACTAAATTATATGTGTAATGTAAAATAATTACATTTAAAAATAAAAAATTTAAGTTGAAGTGGTATATATATGTGTTCAAGTGCTTCAGTTTTGTTAGATAATATACACTCATGACTTAATCTGTTTAAGTTTTGGATTGGGTGTAAAAGACTCCTATTAGAAGTCTACTTCATACTCTTTTATAGAGTATATATATTTTATGTTTACGTAACATAATATAACCTAACCTAACCTAACCCAAGAACTAACGCAGAAAAAGAAAAATACTCTGCGTATTTTTTCTCTCTCTACACCAAAATACTCTGTGTATTTTCTCTCATTCTAGATCATTCCACTGATATTTAGATTGTGAAGACACAACCTTTGCTCTAGTAGTCAAGGCTCCGATCAACATATTTACCACGGTTTCCGCTGCAGGAGAAAATGGTCAGTAATCTTTATCTCTTTGTGATTTATTATTCCTCCCTCTTTTCCTTTCATTGGTATCAGAACTTGTCTTCTTAATTTAGTATCATTGGCATGATATTGTTGTATATGAAATTGAAAAGTATAATTTTTGACCTTTGGTTAATACACTGCACTTTATGGAAATCTGTGTTATTTTGTCCTGTAGTGCAAATACATGTTTTAATTTTTGATTTAATGTGCAAAATTGATATCACTATTAAGGAATGGGTATTTGTAAGTTTTGACATTACCAATGAGACGAGGACACCCGAAAACCCCCCCACCGGAAAAAGTCCGGACGCCTGATTCGACCGGGAAGGCGGCGCGTGGCTTGCACGTGCCACCGTCGGCGAGTGGAGCAAAGGCTCCACTCATGCGTCAGTGCGACACGTGGCACGAGCTGATTGGGTAGCTCGTGCCACGCGGCAGAGGCTATAAGTCAGCATCCACGTGGCAGATGACGTGTCTACCACATCAGCAAATTTCACCAATCGGGGAGTGCCACGTGGCAGACACATCAGCAAGGGAGTGACACGTGGCGATGACGTGGCCGCCACGTCAACACTTAGGACCAGTAGCATGTCGACACGTGGACCAATCATAATGTGACACGTGGCATCAATATAAAATAAAATAAAAAGGCCTCGGCGCGTGCGGCCTGTACAAAACTCCATTTTGATTCCTGTTTTTTCCAGCATGCATATTTTAATTTTTTTGATTTTGTGGTATAATTATTGTAAATTTTTGAGTATACAGAAAATAATTTTTAATTTTTTTTCTCTTGTTGTAATAAATATTTAATTATTTAAATATTGTTTAAAAATTATTTTCTGTCTTCAATAAAATAATTTGTGAA
>CATIWO010139198.1:0-19572 GCA_949673435.1 Macaranga tanarius | reverse complement strand
AAGCTTCTATTCAATTAAATCCAACTTTATTTCTTATACATTTATTCTCATAATTTCTCACCACAATAATAATATTAATGCCCAACAACAACAATTTAATACAAGATAATCAAGTTCTTAATTATTTACACAAAATAATGAAAATTGACTCCAATTAACACTAATTTAATATAATAAAATAATTCTTAATTATCATTAATTTAAATTAATCCGGTTCAAGGACACGGATGTTACAATTCTTCCCTCCTATAAGAAATTTCATCCTCGAAATTTGTACAAGCTTGAACTAATTACAAAAGTCTTGGATATCGATGTCTAATATCCTCTTCTTGCTCCCATATAGCTTCTTCTTAGGAATGATTTTTCTATAACACTTTGACTAAGGGTATAACTTTGTTCCTCAACACTTTTTGTTCCCTAGCCAAAATTGCTATCGGTGCTTCTTCATAACTTAAATTCTCCTTTAATTCCATAGGCTGTTCTTTTAAAATATGAGTAGGGTCGCTTCTATATCTTCTTAACATAGACATATGAAATACATTATACACTCCTTAAGAGTTGGAGGTAAGGTTAAACGATAGGCCACTGGCCCAATTAGTTCAATAATCTCATATGGTCCTATGAGCCTGGGACTCAACTTTCCTCGTTTACCAAACCTTATCACCCCTTTCCATGGAGATATTTTTAAGAATACTTTGTCACCTACTTTAAACTCAATATCAGTCCTTTTGAGATTTGCATAACTTTTCTCCTATCCTGAGCTGCCTTGAGATTAGCTTTAGCTATCTGAAAATTATCCATAGTAATTTGAACCAATTCAGGACCTAGCAACTTCCTTTTTCCCGCTTCTTCCTAATAAATAGGAGTTCTACATCTCCTACCATACAAAGCCTCAAATGGTGCCATATTCAAACTACTCTGATAACTATTATTGTACGTATACTCCATTAATGGCACTTGTTTATCCCAGTTTCCACCAAAATGTAAAGCACTAGCTCCTAATATATCTTTTAGCACTTGAATGGTCCTCTCAGATTGTCCGTCAATCTGAGGATGAAAAGTAGTACTAAATCGTAATCTAGTACCTAATATTTCTTACAAACTTGGCCAGAATCTCGAAGTAAACCTCGGATCACGATCCGATATAATGGACATTGGCATTCCATGCAACCTTATTTTTTCTATAATGTATAACTCTGCTAACTTATTTAAACTATACGTTATCTTAATCGGTAGAAAATAAGCAGACTTTGTCAACCTATCCACAATCACCCATACTCTATCATTTTCTTGCTGTGTCCTCGGTAAACCTACTACAAAATCCATGGTTATATGTTCCGATTTCCATTCTGTTATTGGCAATAATTGTAACAAACCAGATGGATGTCTATGTTCAGTTTCGACTTGTTGATAAGTCAAACATTTGGAAACATATTCTACGATATCTTTCTTCATCCTTTTCCACTAATAATTCTCTTTTAAATCTGAACACATATTAGTGCTTCTCAGATGCTTCGCATATGCAGAGCAATGCACTTCTTTCATTATTTCTCTTTTTAGTTCTTCCTTATTTGGTACATATATTATCTTCCCCATCCTTATCACTCCTTGTTCATCACAACTCAAATCTTCATTCTTCCCACTTTTTACATCATCAATCCATTTCAGCACTCCATCATCGACTCTCTGAGTTTGAGCAATTCTTTCCATCAATAATGGCCTCACCTTCAAGGTGGAAAAAACTTAAACAAGTACATGTACACCAAGCTCAACGTTTAATTTCCTGAGTTCAATCATCATGGGCATCCTAATGGCATTTATATAATGCAGATTCCCATTCAATTTCTGACTAAGAGCATCTGCCACCATATTATCTTTGCCCGGGTGGTACTTAATTATGCAATCATAGTCCTTCAGTAATTCCACCCATCTTATTTGCCTTAGATTCAGATCCTTCTGACTGAGGATATACTTAAGACTTTTATGATCAATGAATATTTGGCACGTTTCCCCATAAAAGATAATGTCTTCATATCTTTAAGGAGAAGATCACTGCTGCCAATTCTAAATCATGTGTGGGGCAGTTATGCTCATAAAGTCTTAGCTGTCTGGATGTATAAGCAATAACTTTTCCTTCCTGTATCAACACACAACCTAACCCTTGTCTCGAAGCATTACTATACACTACAAATCTACCACCTTCTTCAGGAAGAGTCAAAACAAGAGCAGTAGTCAACGTTTCCTTCATAATTTCAAAACTCTGCTAATATTCAGGAGTCCAATTAAATCTTACATTATTTCTCAATAACTTAGTCATAGGTGATGTACTTATCAAGAAATCTTGAACAAATCTCCTATAATATCCTACCAGCCCTAAGAAACTTCTAACTTCTGTCACACTCCTAGGTGGTTCCCAATTCACTATGGCAGCAATTTTCTTTGGATCCATATACACTCCTTCCGTAGTTATCACATGTCCCAAGAAAACCACCTTATCCAACTAAAATTCACATTTGCTAAACTTAACATGCAATTGTTTATCCCTCAGCATACTCAACATGATATTTAAATGTTCTTCATATTCCAACGTAGACTTGGAATACACCAAAACATCATCTATGAATACAATTACAAACCTATCCAAATAAGGCTTAAAAACTATATTCATCAAATTCATGAATGATGCAGGTGCATTCGTAAGCCCGAACAGCATCACTAAAAACTCGTAATGTCTGTATCCTATTCTAAAGGCAGTTTTAGGAACATCAGACTCTTTAATCCTCAATTGATGGTATCCTGACCTCAAATTAATCTTAGAAAACATGGTGTCTCCCTGAAGTTGGTTAAACAAATCCTCAATCCTTAGTAATGGATACTTATTTACCTTATTTAGTTGCTGATAGTCTATACACAATCTCATAGACCCATATTTCTTTTTGACAAATAACATTAATGCTCGCCATTGAGAAAAACTAGGTCTAATGAAACTTTTGTCTAAAAGCTCTTGCAATTGCACCTTTAACTCCTTCAATTCTGCTGGAGCCATCTTATATGGAGCTTGAGATGTAGGTGTCGTACCTGGCAACAACTCAATCTTAAATTTAATCTCTCTCTCAGGAGGTAATCCCAATAGTTCCTCTGGAAACACATCCTCAAACTCATTCACAATAGGCACTTTCTTCAATTCCTTTTCCTCTTTTCTTTTATCTACCACAAAAGTCAAATATGCATCATATCCCTTCCTAAGATACTTCATAGCTGTCATAACTAAAACTATCTTAGTTGGAGCTTTTCTATTATCTCCCTCAAAACATACTTTTCTTCCATTCTCTTTTTCAAACATCACTTTCCTCTCAAAATAATTAACATTGGCTTTATAACAACTTAATCCATCCATACCTAAAATTGCATCAAAGTCGCTCAATGGTAAGGGCATAAAATCCCATTCTAACACATCTTCTCCTATTTTCACGGTGGCATTTCTAATAATCTTATCACAAATCACACTAACTCCTATAGGCATGCTAACCAAAATAAGTTCATCTCTATCAAAAAATTCTAACTTATTATGCAGAACAAATGTAGAGGATATAAATGAGAATGTTGCACCCGGATCAATTAACACACAGGCTAACTTATTACAAATAAATTCTATACCCTTAATTACATTGGTGCATTCTCAGTTACTGCATAGATTCTTGCTTGTTGAATATTCTCTGCTACACTATTTTGTCTCGTAGGCCTCTCTTGAGTTCTTGCACTGAGGGTTCCCTAAATATACCCTTGGTACATTCATGGGCATAGTGTCCCACTTCATTGCATTTAAAATAGCATACACCGCTCCTAACACAATTACCCACATGATTCTTCTTACTCAAATTACACCAAGGCATTGACACTCCTCCTCTTGGAGCATTTCCAAAACTATTTAATCGAAAAAAGGGTATTGGTGGCCTCACAGACATCTGACTACCTTATGATCGAAAACTTTCTCCTGATCGCACATTGCCTCATGAATGGGGATTAAATCTTGATCTTTGATTATTGTTACCCCTCCAAGTTGATCTTGAAGATCCCTCTTGATGATGAGATTTAGCCTTATTTGTAGATTTTAACTCTTTGTCAAGTCTCTCCTTTTCTATCGCCTTCTTGACCCAGCCTCGAAAGGTTATATCGACATAAAGATTTAACTTCTTTCTCAGGGATCCATGCAACCCATCTCAAAATTTGTCACTTTTAGCTTCCTCCGTGGGGTAAATGTCTTTTACATACTGGTACAGATCCTCAAATCTATTTGTATAATCCCTGACGGACATCGACCCTTGTACCAGATTCACAAATGCAGCTTTCTTTTGCTTTTGGAAAGTCTCTGTTAAGTACTCTCTACCAAATTCTTCTTTGAAGAGTTGCCATGTAAAAGCTTCTCTATATAGATTCCTAATTCTCATCAGTCAATCATCCGCCTTTTCAAACATAGGGCTGCATACATTGCTCACTTTCTCGATATCACTAAGCTGCAATGTGTTGAAGGCATTTTCTACTATTTTGACCTACTTATCAGCTTGTCCTGGGTCTAGGGTTCCGTGGAAATTGTAAGCCCCACACTTCTTTATATGCTAGATGATGTCTCTGAGCTTCCTATACCTCTCACGTTTTTCCATCACCGTTGCCATTGTTCTAACTAAATCGGTAGCATCTATATGTACTACCGGAGCTGCTAGTTAGTTTGGCATGTTCATAGGTATCTCCGGTGGTGGTGCTTGATACATATGCCTTACTCTCCTAGGCACATTTTCAAATATGGAGGTAGATTCAGCGGGTGTAGAACTCCCTTGCACACTTTCTGATCAAACACCATAGAAATCATCCCTCTCATTACCAACAGAAGCTGAGGATGGAGATGATTCTCTTAAAGACATTCGACTCCTATCAGGAATATTAGCTAGCCCAACTAGCCTTATTCTATCTAGTTAGACATCATGTCCTCTGCCTCTACCTCTACCCCTACTATGACCTCTACCATGACCTCTACCCTGGTCTCCAACAATTCCACCTTTAGTTCTTACCATCTTCTAAAAAATAAAAAGCACAAAACTTTAGAAATTTTCATCATTATAATATCTATACATTTCTACAATTATAATCCATCAACTCGATATTTCTCA
This sequence comes from Macaranga tanarius, assembly GCA_949673435.1. Lineage (NCBI taxonomy): Eukaryota > Viridiplantae > Streptophyta > Magnoliopsida > Malpighiales > Euphorbiaceae > Macaranga > Macaranga tanarius. Next base: position 14,407 of record CATIWO010139198.1, on the reverse strand, counting down.
ATGTCCTTAACCTGTAATATGATATTTCTTAGTGTCTACAGAACCTAATAACCTTAAGCTCTGATACCATAATTTGTAACACCCTTCTCCATACTTAATCCACTAATACATAATTATATCCAAAATGCATAATTATATTTGGACATATAAATAAACTCTTATTATATACAATTAACATACGTATAACGAGATCTTAAGGTTTAATACTTTCACTTAAATGGGATATAGAAAACCTATAAAAATTTGAACCTCTTTATTTAGTACCTCTGCCAACGTACCTATTATAATCAAGTAACTTGACAATACCACTCATTCAATTTCATTCACACATTCTTAATGTCATCAAACATCATTTCTAACATATATCTATAAATCAAAAATTCTAGATGGCAAGATAATAATTTAACATCAATACTCAATAAACATATATAATAATATCATAAACTTAAGTGCCAACCATCCATCGTAGCATAGATATATATACGTCATCAGAATATATACAATAAGAGTACTAAATACTAATACAAATAATACAGAGATATAACATCATTTGCCCTAGCATCTATCTATTGGTGTCATGGATCTCAATCCGAACGATGGTGATGGTGGTAGTAGAAGCAACACGTCCAGGCCAAAACTCTCATAAAATACATCTAGCTCAATGGCTAAAAAATAAGCTCTCATATCAAGCATTGGAGGGTATAGAGATGGCCATAAGCAAAAAGCCAAAAAGATGCATATGGTAGACTGCATCACACCCAAGTGAGGGTGACCAAAAAATCTAGTGAGGTGGCATAATAGACTCAGAAAATAGTGCATACATTATCAAGATGCTCTTCTCGTATGGATGATATACATGCATCAACTACTATAGGTATAACCGTAACCTTAAAGACCAACTTAGCATTTATGTCATGGCAGACTATGTACCTCACCAACGTCTCAGCTGCAGTAACCTCATACACCATAGTGGCCCACTGTATTACCATACTGCTAGGCTATAATCTAACTAAGCTAAAAATACATTTTTAAAATAGTGGTGAGTAATATCGGAAGGAAATTACCTAGTGAGCAGCTAATAACTCTTTAAATGGAAAATAATTTCCCAAATATTACTTTATCCAAAATGCAGCAATAATGTGAAAGCTATTTAATACTTGAAAATCCCCACATTTATCAAGTAATATTTCAAGGAATAATATTTGGTTTTCACAAAAACCTTTAATAAAAGAATCCCATCACATGAGAATTTATTTAAATATTTTCATGAATAATGAAATTAAAAGCATAATACAATTATAACTAGTTTTCTCAAAATTTGAGACTCGATGCAAATAAACCATTACGTTGAATTTTTAACTTCTTGGAAATATGACTATTAACAAATACCACTACTCTTGAGGTCTTAACTCCTCAATATATAAAATAATATGAAAATTCATATAACTGAACAATTTAATATATTATGCCCTATAATTTAATCGTTGGATAACTTGTTTCATTCAGTTGTCATGAGAGTTGAGAATTTCATTCATTTGAACCTTTAGTATTATTGTTCTTATCAATTATATCTTTCTTAATCTATAATTTCATACGATTATATCATAATTGATTTATTTTCCAACCTTTCCCTAGAATTGACAACAATATATAAATAACTCTCTTACAATATCTCAACTCTTATTTTCATGGCCCACACTAGCCAAATCATAGAATCATTCACAATAGTTTCGTATGCATACTGTATAACCATAAGGATTCACCCTAAAGGCACCTCTGAATCCATGCGATGTCCCAAAGAGCAGTTATAAATTAAGTGGCCAACTCATCTCATATATATATATATATATATATATATATATATATATATATATATATATATATTCCTCTCATCCTTTCGTATTTATATGTTAATCAACATAATACTTATGAAATCTTAATATTAATTGTAAAGGTGTATTTTATCCTTCTGATGTTCTTAGATTTATTATTCACATTTGTTGTAAGGATATAACTATATCGATTTGATGTTCTTTAACATTCAATTACTAGACTCTCACCGTTAATTTAATCATAATCATAATTTAGTCTCTTTGTCTAAGACTCATTAATATATGGTATTTATATGCCCTATAAATTATTTAGTTCAAACCTCTAACATGAACAATACTTAAAAATTACAATTGTTTTATAGCATCTCAACTGTTCTAGTATGTTAGTCTAGGGTTCGGTTTAAGTATAACATTTAATCTATTCAAAAACAGACTAAATGGAGTACAAATTAGGCTACAGAGGCACCTCCTCTGCACAGAGCATCGCCCTCTTAATGCAGAGGCACCAACAGATTAGCACAGAGGTGTCGCCACTAATAGAGGCATTGCCCCTACACAAGTCAAGGAGGCGTCGCTTTCCTTCCTCAAAGGCATCCCCTCTATAAAGAGGCACTGCCTGTTCGGCCTCTGGTACATGAACAACTATAACTCAAAACCAAAACTTGAGATTTTCACGAAAATAATCACACCAGAAGTTCGTATAACAACTATTAGCTAAAGTTAAACTCATATGCATCCTAAAAGCTTCACAATTAAGTCTAGATCTACATTTAAAATCCTTATAATAATTAAAACTTAAATTTTAAATATTTAACCACAAAAACACATATAAAACTTTGATTAAAACATCCACTCATAAATTTCTCCTACTAGATCCTTAATTTACTTTTTTTGAATTCGGATTCCTCTTCAAAGATTCCTTCTCCTCTTCTTTTATTTTTTTCTTCTTCTGCTTCCTTCATCTTCTTCTTCCTCTTTTATCTTCTTCCTTACCATACTTCCTCATGTAGCTTCTAACCACTCTTCCTCTTCTTTTCCACTTTACTCCCTTACCTTTTCCCTTCTCTAGCTTTGATTCATTCTATTCTCAATTCTTTTAAACAAGTCCTTATCTTTTTTTTTTCAATTTCATCATTCCAAGCTTTTATTCAATTAAATCCAATTTTATTTCTTATATATTTATTCTCATTATTTCTCACCACAATAATAATATTAACTCCCAACAACAACAAATTAATAGAAGATAATCAACTTCTTAATTATTTACCCAAAATAATGACAATTAACTCCAATTAACACTAATTTAATATACTAAAATAATTCTTAATTATTATTAATTTAAATTAATCCGGTTCAAGGACACAAATGTTACATAATTGTTGCTGTCGAAGACAATCCAAACTTGTCCACCACCTTACAATTAATTTAATTTTAATTATAAGAATTCAGTTATTTAATTTTAATTAAGACATAAAGAAGAATAAATTAATAAAAATAAATACTTTCCTATTCCTTCACCAGACTTGTTATGGTGGCGTTAAGGCTTTCCTTACATCTATAGGAATTAGGTATTCCCTGAAGCTTTAGTGTGCTTAAAGTTCCATCATAAAAAGTGATCATTCAAGAGCAATGATATACACTTACTTCCTCTAAAGATGGGAAATGGAAGGTGCAATTTGCTATTGAGGAAAACCTACCAAGACTAGGAAAATCTGACAATGCCAAAAATTGGAGAATGGTGAAAGAGACAATGGAGCCCTAACACCACACTAGTAATTAGGCATAACCATAATGTCAATGATAAAAAAAAAAAAGGAAGAATGCAAAAGAACTTTTGGCACAAATTCTCTTGCACAAATAACACACGATTAACTTATAACATTTTTATACAGGGAAAATGGAAGGAAGGAAAAGAAATGAAAATTGGCACAATGCTAGAATCAAATGGAATAGCAAGCATCCCTCACTCATAAGAACCCTTCTCCGCACCATAAAGAAAATAATGTTTATTTAAAGGAAGTAACATAATCCTATTTCTTTAATTTTTGGACCAAACAATAAGTTGAAAATTATCAAACAAAATTTATGCCTAAGTTTGGAAAAATCCATCGGCATCATAAAATTGCATGTACTAAGGTCATGTTTTATAAACTTTGATCTTAATAACTTTCTCTCATTTGCCTTGTACATTCAAGGGTTTGGCTAGCAATTTTATAATGGGAACTTTCAAACCCTAATCAATCTAATGCTCATTTTGCGCTCAAACGACAGGAAAAGCATACAAGGACAAAACCTATGAATAATAAGCATAAACTACTAAGATTCCAAGTATCAGTTCAGTCTTTGTATAAAAATCGTGTCTTATATACTTCAATACTTAAAAATGGGTATAAGTATTAATAAAGACCCCTTAATGGTATCCACGTTGAGTAATATAAGAAAAGCTGGGGAATACTAAAAGGAGAATTGAAATAAAAGCTAGAGCTAAAAATTTTCCTAATTTACTCCAATGCTTTAAAAAGAGTATGAGTATTCAAAGGACCTTTCCTAAGGTATCCACATTGAGCAATACAAGAAAGGCAGGGGAATACTCAGAAAAGGAAGAAATACATCAAAATGAGCATAGATAACCCAAAGACTATATTGATGCTTGAAATTCGAATTAGCTTATTCTTATTCTTTAAAAGTTTTATCTAGTAAATTTTCCTCAAATTCGAGTATGGAAGTCAACTCTTCATTTAGTAAAATAATACATTCTCAGCACTGAATAGCTAACTACACCCTTAGCTTTACGAACTACAATAAGTGATGGTTATGAAAATCAAAGCGAATGAAATTCAATGAATATATGTGATTCATGACAAGCTAATAAACTTTTACAAACTTTAAAGGCTATAATAAATCTTCTACATAATCATTATATGAAGCTAACTTTAATAAAATTTTCAGGAGTTGCAAATCCAAAAGAAAACATAAGAATGACAGTTCAATGAACAAGGTCAAGATAATCAAGGTGGTACACAACTATAATCGCATAATTGCATATTTGCATTTTCACGTGTATGATTATAAATCACTATCATGTGCATGTTTCATTCTTAGCCATTTTAGGGTCAATTCTATATGAACCACAATTTGCAACACTATTATTATTGTGTGAATCCTAAATTTATACCCATTTTTTATATGATCCTAAAAGTACATCATGCATTAGCAATCGCCTGACATCTACAGTAGCTATAACGGCATCCGCATGATGCCCACAGCAGCTATAACATCAGTCATATTAGCTTAACGCCCACACTGGCTATAACGACATCTGTCTAACACCCATAGTGGCTATAATGGCATTTACCTGATGCCCACAGTAGATATAATGACAATCTCATTCACCTAATGGGCACAATAGATAGAACAACAATTTCATTCGCTTGAAGCCCATACAGTGGCTATACGATGCCCCTGCTTGAATCCCACATAGCAGTTATACAATACACTAACTTGAAGCCCACATTGCGACTATATAGCACCCTAACTTGAAGCCCACATGGTAGCTATACATCACCTTAGCTTGAAGTGCACACAATGACTATACATCACCCTCACTTGAAGCCCCCATAGTGACTACACAACAGCCTCACCTAATGCTTACAGCAGCTACACAACATCTTTAGATGACAATAATCACTACCTGATGCTCACAGTAGCTACACAGCAACCAACAATTCAATCCACAACAACAACACCTCGATAGTAGGTAAGTATTCTAACTACTTGCATTTTGGCTTGTATGCTCCATATAACCTAATTTAGTTAGTCTCTACTGAATGTACTTAATCAGCACATGTAAAGAAAGGGGCAGCTGTTGATACTTAAGTTTTAGCACTCCGCCATGATGGTTCTATTATGAAACCTTTTCAATGAAAAAGTGAATGAGATTAATAGTTAAAGCCTTAAGAATGTGCTTAGACCATCTATAAGCCCTAAAAAGATTATTTTAATCTTTAAAACTAATAAAATTTCCAACTTTATACTTAAAAGAAGTTTGAAAGACCTCAAGAGGGACTGCAAAAGCCCAAAAGACCTTAAAAATCCAATCTTTTCGTAAAAATAAGCCCACATCTTTGAATTGCACATTCAAAGGCGCATGCGTTTGGCTAAAGACTTGAGCCTTTGGTTTCTAAAAGGAGCTGCCTCCCTTTATATAAGTAGCCCTTTGAGTCATTTTTTAGGAAGGACTCTTTTTGAAAAATCTGGGGAGATTCTGTTGCTCTGGAGACCCAAAACACATTCCTACTTAAACGCACTTCTTCTTTCTTCATTTTTTTAATTAGATCTTAATTTCCATTGCACTAAACCCCCGCTTTTATCTTGGTCAAAGCACACTCTAAAGGTACAAATCGCACGATTCACGTCACTTTACATTACCTTTTGGCAAGGATGGTTTAAAAATTGAACTTTAAAGACTTTTAAGTCTTGTTAAACAAAAAGGCCTAGCCAAATCTATTTTTAAGGACCTAAAATATTCTTACATATTTATTGTCAAAAATGCATTCTTTTTACTCCTACTTATTCTTCTTTATTTTTATAAAATTCTTATGCGATTTGTGATGAAAAGTAGTTCTAAACATTATATATGATAGAGGAGAAGAAGAAGGGATTGTTTATGAGTGTTTGTTTCATTATTTGATTAATTTGCAATTTTCACTATATTGATTTGTGTATTTTTGGTGATTTTGATAGCTCATACACACTAGGGTTCTTATCAACTTGTTTGAACCTTAAAAAACTTACATCTTTTTCACCTTTTTTGTATTTTCTCATTATTTTTTCTTCATAAAGTTTATAATTTTACATTAAAAATTGCATTTTTACATCATTTTTAACATTTTTTGCAATTTCATATTACATTTTTGCATGTAAAGTTTACATTTTTACATTAAAAAATACATTTTTACATTATTTTTAGAATTTTTTGCATTTTCATGTAAAAGTTACATTTTTACATGCAAATTTTGCATTTCTACATTAAAAAGTCAAATTTTACGTCATTTCTAACATTTTTTGCATTTTCATATAAAAGTTACAATTTTGCATGTACAGTTTGCATTTTTAAATCATTGTTAGCATTTTTTATTTTTTCATGTAAAAATTATATTTTTGCATGTAAAATTGTAAAATTGTAAAATTTGTATTTTTACATTAAAATCATATTTTTACAACATTTTTAGCATTTTCTATATTTTCATGTAAAAGTTACGTTATTAAATGTAAAGTTTGTATTTTTACAATAAATATGACATATTTACATCATTTGTAGCATTTAAACATAAAAAGTTGTATTTGTGCATATAAAGCTTGCACTTTTTATATAAAAAAAAATTGTATTTTTACATTATTTTTAGCATGTTATGTGAAAATTATATTTTTTATGTCAAGTTTATACTTTTAGTATAAAATTTATATTTTTAAACCATTACTTGTATTTTTTCTATTTTTACTTAAAAATTGAATTTTTCGTGTCAAGTTTATATTTTTATTTTACTTTCATTTAAAAATTGCATTCTTATATAATTTTCCATATCAAGGTAGCCTCTTTAGACTAAGTTTGTATTTTTGCACATTTTCTTATATTTTCTTTATTTAAAAATAATCTCTTTTATATAAATGTTGCATTTTAGGTTAAAAATTGCATTTTTATTTTATTCCTTATGTTCTTATCATTTTCGTGCAAAAATCATAATTTTCATATATCAAAATGGCATTTTTACACTCCCATATTGTGTAGTTTTGGCTCCCATACATATTTTAGGGTGCTTAGTATTTTCTTTTACTTTATCATGTACTTGTTGGCTAAATGTGATTGTATATCAGCTCGTTTAATCTCTAATTTGTTTCTTTTTCGTGGTTGATACTATGTTCATGTGTTAGATGTGATGATTTACAGTTATATGTATGATATGGGTGAATGGCCCGGCAAGCTCCTTAGATCTAGCCCTAAATTTATTTTTCTATTTTTTTATCTTTTGGATGTATTTATTAGGAATGATCAAAGCCTTGTATCTTTAGTCCCTTTCATTGTTATTTCTTGTATTTCTGGTGAATGGCTATATCTTGTGTATTTTGTGCTTGTTGTGGATGTTTGCATTATACTTGCCATTATGAAACTGAAATTAGAGTGATACGACAAGCGTCTAGGTGTTGTATAAAAAAAACACCCAAGTAGAAAACACTTCCTGATCTTAAGATCACTGACAAGGAAAATAGATTTTATGCAGTACTAGGAATCTGTTTTCCATTCCTAAGCAATTGAGTAGCAACTCCAATTGTAGGAAACTCTCTAAAAATACTTGAAAAAAAAGTTTTCGGTTTGCCCGCTTGAAAGGTGTATCTGGCTTAATATGATGCCACAATCACAAACCATCTGCGGTGCCCGGTAAAAATTGGCACGCTCACACTGGTGACTCCATTGGGGACTGGAGATAAGTGACAGATTTTGAAACTGACTATTCTCATTATAAATATTTATTTTATTTTTTTTCACAACAGCATATTGCATTTCACATTACTTTGCACACTTGGACCCTCGGTCTTTATAGCCCCAAGGATATTGGATTTTGAGCTGCCTTAATTCCACTCGAGTCTTAGGGTGATTAGTCTAGTATTATTACCTTTATCCTTTACTCGGTCTCTGAGTGGGTAAAAGATATTGGGCCTACCTGGCTAGAGCCTATAACCCAAGTCTATAATAGGGGTTATCTTGCTAAAGGAACCATCACCCTAACTTCGCCTATGTAAATAAACTACTAGCAACTTCCCTTAGAACCTAGCTTTTGCATGCTAACTGAATTGACACTCTGTCTATTTATTTGGAGAATTTCAAATAATGATTTATCCCCTTTTGTTGTTGTTGCATTACTTTAAGGTTGTTAGGATTGTGTGAAATGCGCACGATGCTAGGAACTCACTGCAATGCTTATAAACTTTGCATGTTTATATATATGAGAAATGCAAAAATTGTGCATGACTAGTTGCCAATGTGTTACTCATGTGGACTTGACGATTCTCTCATACTGTGATAATAACATCAGGGAATGCACATCATTTGTTACTTTTCAAACAAAGGGGCAAGGTCGAGGTTCCTCGTTTGGATGGTGTAGTATGTTCTAAAAATAACAAATGACTCACTTTTGTTAGAAACCATAAATACTCAATTATGATTATGTTATGCCGACCAAAAATATGCATATAAGTTCCTGTTGTGATACTTACAAGACCTAATTAACCCAAGCTATATAGAATTTCACACATGGCTCAACCCTTTACTATCCAGTGGACTATCTATGCTAGCATAACACATCCTAAATGAACACCCATTTATATTATTGTATTGGCTCTATATTGCTCATACGAACAACACATGACTATACTAGAATAGGCATGCTTCAACCACACGCGTCGTTAATTTTTTTATCCTAAAATAGATTCACATTGCCTGAACTTAAGTACACATCCAAAGTCCCATGTTAACAAAGGATTGAACCCACCTAGGGTAGAACATATACCTTTATCAAGAAATCAGGTTGGAAAGAAGTAATTGTATATGTTTGGTTTATTTTTTTTCCAAGTTTACACTAACGATTCTTTTGTTCTTTTACCTAACTAATTTCTATTTCCTGGATTCATTTCCTACCATGCATATATACGATCATGTAGGTATATTATAACTAACCTATTTTTTGCAGCCATTTTTATCTTATAGTAAAGTCTTACACAAGCACATGATGTATACATTTCTCTATTTTGTAGCTTATGACACCTCACACATACATGACATTTTTATTTTGATCTTAACACATAATTTTATGAAGAACTATAGCTTTGAAAAAGTTTTAAAAGTGTAAAGTGGTTAGGCAAATCAATTATAGTCCTAGTATTGAGATGAGAGACCAAAATTAGGAATAGTTACCTAGTGTTGAGGAGTACATTAGGGATAAATTTTGAAAGATGGCTCATAATGGTACTTTAATTGAGATTCTTCGAGCTAAATGAAGACTATTGTAGAGTAGATAATGAGTTCTAAGGAAAAAAAGGAACCTTTATAAAACATTAGGCTCTGTTTATGCCATAATTGATAAAGGAAAACCGTCATACATATAACTAAGCCCATTGAAAAAGAGGATGATAAGTATTACTAAGCCCTGAGAGGAGTAACACTACAACCTCATGCCAAACCAATAAATCTAATAAAGTTTGAGTGTGAATCGTCAAAGGAAGTCAAGATGTTGGCCAACAAGATAACATAACTTGAGTTCTTACTAAAAGATAAAAACTCCACTAGGAGCAAGGATTTCACTGACCTTGCACTCTTCAAAGATGAGCCCTTAACATATGACTTTAAGCTACCCAACTTCATCATGTTTAATGGCACTGGAGATTTGAAAGTGCACTTGAGGTAGTATGTAACTTTTACGGCACACATAAAGCTCATTGACTTAAGGATTATCAAGTTCTTCTTTACTTATTTAGAAGATAGTTCTAGAGCTTGGTTCTTTGACTTAAAAGAGAAAATCAGGAATGATTGGATGCTATTATCCAAAGAGTTTGTGAAATAGTATGAGTACAATAACTAGCTGGATGTTACAAGAAGGGACCTTGAGACTACTAAACAGAAACCTGGAAAGAGCTATTCTGATTATGTCACTAGATGGAGGGCAAAGGCAGCCCAAATAAGGGATAGGCCAGCAAAAGATAAGCATATTAAAATAGTTATTAAGGGATCTTTGTTGCACTTCTGAAAGCATAAGCTTTCTACCCACTATCTTAATTTCAAGGCCCTTTACCAAGCTAGAATTAGGATTGAGGATGAGGAAGCCCTCTAACCCAAAAACACTTACCGAAAGCCTATCTAAACTAGCCAAAATCTAAGCACCTACACCCACACTATTGAAGAGGACTTCATGAATGACCAAAATTCTATCATAAATGGTGTCAATTTCCCTCCGAGAAAATTTTCAAACTTCAGTCAACCCCTTTCCAAGGTCTCTTAAAGGCCTTTTACAGTTATTTTTCCAATTTTTAGCAATCCGAGTTTAATTGTATGCGAGTGCACCAGAGGAATATTTTACTAAAAATGAAATCTGCCTTCTTTTAGAAAATGTGAATTCCTAAGCACTTTTACCACAATTTGCTCGGTTTCCAATGAGAATTTTGGTGATTTTGATAGTAAATATAAATAGGAATATTTGTAAAATTAACAAATTATAAAAGAGGAATTTTTACTAGTGAAATAAATGTTTACAAGACTAATGAAATTAGTAAATGATGTTTAAAATCGCTAAAGGAAATAATAAAATTGCTTGGATGATAAAGAAAGTAAGAATTTGAGTAGAACAAAAAATTTACAAAAAATGGTTATTTGAGCTGGTGAAATACTGAAAACATGATTGGATTAGTTGATGATTGTGTTAGATGTTGGTTGATTGTCTTTTTTTTTTTCCTTTGAGCTAATGACCTTGGTGCTTTTATAATATCTTTGCATTTCCTCTTCAATAAAATTTAATCATCAATAATTTTTAAGTTTTGCAATTATTTCTTCATTAATTTCTTGTAACTTGCACTTGTTAGTTTGCTTCTCCAGCTTAGCGTTAGAAGCAGAAAATAAAAAAATGTATATTTCTAGAATTTTCTCCAACTTAATCTCCAAGCTTTTAGCCTCAAAAATTTTTAGAGATTTCATGCATCTTCCTCAGCTCTTCAACATCAAGCAAGTTCCAACAATAAATCTTCTTCCCCAACCTATAACATTAACATACAAAAACACATATTTTACAAAACTTTTATGAATTGGGTTGTGCAATTTTGTGAATGGACTAAAAATATTATTTTAAGAATAACTAATACCCGTCGTATATAATTAGTTTAGGTCAGACCCAAACTAATTACCTGGACTTACATTTCTTCTTTCATTACTTTTCTTTTCTCCATCTTCAAACTTAAAATTCATATTCAATGGAAATTGACTACAAGAAATTGACAGCAGGAATTAAAAATCCTCAAATCTCTAATGATTCATCAATTCCTCATGATCTTACCTAAAAATTCCTCATGCCGTTTTGCAAAATAACATTTAAAGTGTACCTTTTACCTTCAAATCTCCAACAAAACTAAAATATCCAAACTTTTTAAATCCATATACAAATTAGAGCTTCAAATTATATTTTTTAAATTTTAAACATATATCAAAATCCACACCCAAATAGTTTAAATTTTAAAAAATCTCAATTTTCTAGATTTCAAATTTTACCAAAATTCCTAATTCTCAAGAAACTTAACTCTAAAATCACCAAACTGTACCCAACCACTTATTCTCATCACCAAAGATCGACATCGCCACCACTCACCTTCTTGCCGTTGCTGCTGTTGTGTCGATAGAGGCTGGAAACACCGGCTATTGTTTGAGCCACCAACATCACCAGCTGCCGTCGTCTCTCTTCCCTCCGCCTCCATCACTGCTGCATATCGTGAGGCCGCTTTCCCATCATCTTCTCTCACCCCAGTCAAAGCTTCGTATGCCAGAGCTGCTGCTGCCTCTCACTTGCACAGCCCCGACGTCGCACCAGCCCTTGAGGTCATCCCCAATACTGCTACACTTGCCGGTTTTGCTCCCTTCTCTTGCCTGTCGCAAGCAAAGACCAACGCTACCAAAACCACAACTGCTGCTATTTCAGGCGAACCCTAGCTCAATCTGACATCAACATCACTGTCTTCTCCTTTGCTGCCACAACCAGAGCAATTGATGTCTCACTTTCTTTTAATCGAACCACCGCTAGCTGCTACCACTAGAGAAGCTTCCCTCATCGGTGTCTTTGGTGCCACTCCGCCTCAGCCGAAGCTTCTCACGCCATAAATATCTTACCCGAAGCCGCTGCTAGCGGCGCCGAAGACATTACCGCCAGGCATAGCCCTGAAGCTGCCATCACTGTCGCTGCTCGTTGCACCATATTCCACGTGTTCAATCTTTCCTCAAAAGCTAGTGAGACTAGGTAAATCAAACAATTCCAAAGATTTTAGTTGGTTGAAAACAATAATAATAATAATAATCTCATCCTCTGCAGCTTCATACTTATTCTTATTTTTGTCATCTTGTGGCAATTATGTACTGTGATTTGTGTGAGATTTACCCTACTTTTGGTTGTTGAGGCAGTTATCAACTTTATTAACCCTTTACACCAACTCACATGGAAAGATGATAAATTTGGAAAGACAATGAGGATGGTGCTATGTTTATCAAACGGCCAAACCATTCTACTTGAAGAGTGTGAAGATAATGAAAAAGTGGTTGGGGTTGGAATTGTCGGTTACATGGATGCTTCAATTTGTGAAGAGAAGATAATTCCAAGTGTTTGATGAGTGCAAGTTGATCCTCCTTAGCAAGTCTAACTTCATGTGAGAAGAGCAATTCTATATAACCATTTTTCACAAGAAGTATTATTAGAACAGTAGGTGTTTAGGAATGCTTTGAGGCGTAAGTTTTTCACTATCTTTAAGGTATTGATTGTCCCCACTAATTTGCTACAGAGTTAAGACAATATACCTTCAGAATACAACAAAGCCAAGAATTGACAGATAACAATTTCTATAAATTCTTTAAAGAACTTCTAATTGAAAGAAAAAATTCAGAGAAGAGAAGAAACAAATATTCGTTAATTAGCACACACCATTCTATATAAAACAGAGTTCTGCAGTTAATAAACAACCTTTTGAAAGGTTGTGACTATTTAAAATAAATAAATAAATAAATAATAAAATAATAATAAAAAACTAATTGCAGGACACTTATATTAATCATGTGTCTGTGCCCAAGTGCCAAGTGCCATCATTAGACTATAAATATTAATATGAATATATATTTATATATTTAATTATTTATAGTCCAATGTTCTTTGCTACCAAATTTAAATCAAATTTGATTTCCCTCCAATTTCTCTTAAACTAATAGTTTAGGTGTACTCTACAAAATAAGGGACACTAAACTCTTTTCCACAAACTGTTAGTATAGGTGATATGCCCTAGAGGACAATCATGTATTTTGACATTGTAAAATCCCATATGGCAATAAAATATTCATTTAAATAAAGAGTTTATTTATTTTAGTATTAATCCATTAGCATTATATTGAATAAATTTATTATCAAGAGTTGATAATATGAAGACAAATTTATTCGGTACATATGCTATAAAATTATTGGTAGTCAATAAATTAATATTTGGTTGATATTAATTTGACTATCACCTCTGTCTATTTTCCTTGATTAGTATGTGATACTAATAGTGGGAGGTAGTGAGTCTCATGCTACTTTATATGAGATATCAGAATAGACATATGGATACTCAAGTGTTGAGTGGATTGAACGTGACGTTAGATTTGTGATTGTAAGGATATTCACTTATAGTCAACGATCACAATCTAGGTCATAATGATGCATATAATCCTTTGAACTGAGGCAGCATGGTCATCCACATTTAAGTGGTTAGAGTTTGTTACCGCTTACACACATGTGCTAGCTATGTAT